>JAGKTI010000702.1:52638-63120 GCA_018397915.1 Birgus latro | reverse complement strand
ATATATATATATATATATATATATATATATATATATATATATATACAGGTATATATATATATAATGAACAACAATGGGGACATCACACAACCTTGTCATACGCCCATACTGATCGTGAACCAAACACTTAGGTGCCCATTTATCCTTACACATGCCTCACTACCATCATACAAACTCCTGACAGCGTCTAGCAGCTTAACACCTACACAGTACATATGCAAAACCTTCCACAATCCTCCTCAGTTTACTTTGTCGTGTTTTTTCCAGACCCATAAATGCCATAAACACTTTATAGTCCTTCTCACATGCCTTCTTCACTATCAGTCTAACTGCAGATATATGATCCACAGATCATCTGCCACTCCTAAAGCCACCCTGTTCGTCACTCACTAGGACTTCTGCTCTCTCTCTTACTTTCTCTATAATAATTCTTCCATATACCTTCCCTACCACACTCAGTAGACTTATGCCATGATAATTCTTGCATTCACTGTACTCACCTTTTTTTTGTACTGGGGTACAAGCACTGCCTTTTCCACTCTACTGGCACAGTTTCACTCATCCATGACTTCTTACATATGCAACAAGCACTTCATTCTGCTCTCTCCACTACATTTAATCATCTCCATACTCCTCATGAACCCCAGCTGTTATCCATTTTTCAGCCACTTCACAGAGTTCTTCACCTCTGCAAATGTCACGTTTCCTGGCACTGCATTCCTTCTCTGTACACGCCAAAACCAATCACGTTAACAGTTGCTTTGGTCTCTCCATTCCCATTCATCACTTCAAAATATTCTTTCCATCTGGTCCTTACTTCATCCCCATGGTTTAATAATCTACCACTTTACATTCTTAATTAAGAATGTACTACATTTTCAAGCATAGCAGGTTGGGGGACCCAACAACCATTCACTTAAGACAGCATTATCTTCAAAAGGCTCTACAATGAGAGCAGCCAAATGGTTTTCTGTAACCTAAGAAACCACTAAATAAATCGAGTGATAACCACATACTGGCAGCTAACAACAGATGCTTGGTGGTCTAGTGGGTTTCCATCCATCATACAAATTACAATTCAGGGACAGTCCCTGAACTCCTGATGGTGCAATAATGAAATGGATTATGGATCCATCTATCTATAGTCAGATGCCAATATCCCGTAAAGGATGAACACAAATAAATCGCCTCCATGTTGCCCTGTCCCTTGCCATTTCACTGCCCTCCCCCCAACTTATACCCCTCTCTTACATATACAGTACCTCTCTACTCTATCCCTCCATCTCATCCTCAGTCTCCCCCTCCCACTCACTTACATACACTCTCCTCATTAGTCTCTCACTCTCCATCACATCTGCATGGCCAAACCATTATGTCACCAATATATGAACAATATTAATGAAGCAGGTACAGCAACAGGAAAAAATACAGTATTCTAAGTGTTACCTGAGAGCCAACATTATTCTGCACTGAGTTTGGGAGATGATGAACCAACACATGGAGGCCAGTTGTAGAATCCAGGTAGAGAAGTGGACCTTGAGTAACTCCTCCTGCAGAGTCTTCTTGCATGATCACCTTCTCATTAGAGGAGAGGAATGTTCCCTCACTGCCTTCATCTCCACCAGCCTGAATTATGACTCTCTCTCGTCCAGAGAGAAGGTTGCCAGTGCCTCCTACTTCTGTACCAGCTCGCCATACCACCTTTTCTGTACCAGAAAGGAACTGCCCTTCAGTGCTCCCTTCAACTCCTGATATAATGTTCTCAGTGGTCCCATTATCACAACCGTCTGGCCCAGGTTGCAGAATAATTTTCCCCGTCCCAGACACAAAACCCCCAGCACCATCACCAGTCCCAGGCAGATTGATGAGTTCCCCTGTTTGGCCAACAAGGAACTGTGAGGTCTGGGGGTTGTACGAGGTCAGGCTAGACAGAAAAGCTCCATCTGAGAGTGATGATTCAGCTGATTCCCGGACCTCGTCAGTCCCTCTAACCATGAAGGAGCTTAAAGGATTGCTCATTTTTCCTGTAAATGAGGAAAAACCAATGAAAATATACCAAATATGATTTGCAAGCAATAAAAAGTATACTGTATGAACTGTACTACCCTACAGATGAATAAATCACTGAAATTCTTCATCAGACAATGTTGCTGATATCTGTACTACAGACTCTCAGGAGGGCTCTGCATTTGTTCTTGGGAGATGCTTTATTCAGTTATGTTGACTGAACTACCTCTTGGCATAACATATCAGTTAAATTACATCTGTACATTTTATCAATTGGTACTTTAACTACTGTACTATAATTCTAGCACTCAACGGATACCATACAAATCAGTGTCTGGGGGGCTGGCATGATAGCAGATCTGAGCTGCCCAACATCTGTTGTACAGGACACCCTCGATATAACAAACTACAAGACCTTTGATGTTAAAGCTGAACACCATGCTGTTCAGTAAATTCCCAGGCATCATGACTTTTACCAAACAATGACAATTAAAACTGGAAAGTCATTCGGCCGTACAATCGTACACAATAACATACAGCTAGGTCTAAATGACTCTTTTTCTCAATAAATGCTCTATTTATGGCTCCTCTCATAATGCTGGTCACCCAGAGATTGATGTGGCATTCTGCAAGATGCAGAGGTGTGTGTGTGTGTGTGTGTATGGACACCATGCAGGTCAGTGTTTCCTGCACATCCATTCCTTTACTGAATGAAAATTCGTTAAATGGGCATAACATTCAGCCACCTCTGGGTAGTCATGAAAACCGAAATTCATTAAAAGAGGGTTCTGTGTACAGTATTGAGGGTTTACTGTGGTTCTTTCTGAACATGTCTGTTACAATTTATCCCTTCAATCCAATGACATACTGTACTTTATATTTCCTTCTTGCTGCCTCTATACGATTTTCTTCAGCTTTGGACTTTCGAAGCAGCAGGGTTAGACATAGCAGTCATTAACCTGTCTAGCTCAAGATATCTACACTAAACTGAAGATCATTGGCTGGAAGTAGCACAAAAAAAATTATATCATCGGACAATACTATATACTGCACTTGTCTACACTATTTTTCTAATAATTTTTGTGGTAGTAAATGACTGCTTCCTGTTGATTTTTTCCTATTGTATTATATTCATACTCAGATTTCTTGATGCATTTATTTCTAAGCACAATAGTGGACCTACTAAAACCTACTCATATCTACTGAAATTTATTACTAGCCTTACATTACATATCCATAACCTGGCTTAGCAATGTAAACTATTCCATTGTGTAACTTAACAATCTGACCAACCTAGCCTAACCTTACTCAGTCTTACCAAGTCCCAACCAAACCAAGCCAAAAGAGATATGGGTAGCTTTCTCTAAGCATTGGCACAGAGCCCAAGAAACAACATGGAATGGGAAAGCAAAATATGGGTAAATACAACCAAGAAACCAAATCGCCACGTTATTTACTACCGATCTGAAAAGCGTAGGAAACAAACTGGAGGAATAATTCACCAGTAGGGTCTAAAGCAGATTAAACTGCAGATTTTCCAAATATAGTACCACCTGAAGCTAAACCCTTTGCCGGTAAATTGCTATATGAAATTCATACTAGTCATAATTAACGGTAGATTTGCACTGTCGGAGTTATTCTGATGACATTTCCTGATATATCCTAGTCCTCATAAACTAACCCACCACAATTAACCTGATTAATCAAAGTTAACCACCTCCAGGCGCGGATGTCCAACACTGCTAAAACACCCAACCATACAGTACTGACTGCGAACAGTTCATCGAGTTTTGGTGCCCCATATTAACTGCATTTACCCAAGGATATATGAATCTGGAGATCATGTTTCTTTTACATTCATAAGACTTCTCCCCACAGCCTAGGTTCAGGAGCCCCTCCATCACCACGTCCTAGGTCATGAATGAAAACAATCGTCTCGCTCCCAAAATGGCGCATGGCCTTTACCACTCAACTTTGGGAACGAGATCGACACTTCATACTCTTCAAACCAACCACAAAAAGCTTACAACACATCTATACGCTCGACTGTTCAACAAATGATGGGGGAATTCACTTACGACTGGAAAATTTACAAAGACTTAGCAGGGGAGTTACACAACCGGCGACGCTGGTGGGAGTTTGTTTGTACGTCGTCTGCACTTACGGCGGGAAAATGATGAATATTTGAATATGTTTTATTATTGTAGTTTAATTAAAACTGAATATATTATGTCGGTGATATTTTGTTGTTATTTCTGATAAGCATACACATACTATTGAAAAAGGGGGAATTAAAGTAATTAAAGTTAACTTTGGGCAAAGATATTGGTAGAGGTGCTAAAGGTGTCTTTTCTTGAAGTATAATTTACCTTTGACTTTTGGATGCCACTACCTCCTTTGCTTACAAAATGAATGTGTCGGTCATTCAAACATAAGTAACGGATGCAGAAAAATTTTGATATTTCAGTTCAACAATGAGTAATACTAAAGCAGAAAGAAAACGCAACAACTGATCTCTGAATGGTACACTCAAGAAATCTCAAAGTCGGGTGTGATGTGGTAGAGCAGTCATAGGCAACTTGTAAAATATACTTATCGGTATATTTTTACAAACCTCCTCCTTACACATATCCTTCCGAATTCATATAACCTGCATAAGAGTTACTTCTGGCTATCATCCTCTCTCTGTGGTGAGAATGATAAGCGGTGTCTGTGGATTTGCATTTGGCACCTTCATAGTAGGTGGATTACTAATTCTAACTAGTGTAATCTGTAATCATGAATATTAAACATACTCCTTACTAGTATTTTCTAAGCTGAAAAATACTTGTGTGGCAAGACCCACCGGTTTACCTTCTTATGTTGTATAATTATGTACTTTGTATATTTTTACAATAAATGTTTCAATCAATAAATTGGTTTAAGTCGTCATGTAACTCACCAAGGCAATATATGCTTCACTGAGTTAAGGGATATACCTTTAGAAATTTTACTGACATTAAAGTTTCTCTCCACATTGTTGTGTAATGTTCTTGAATCATTTATTTAAAAGGTCAGAGGGTTCAAACCTTCCACTTTAATGCATAATGACACTGATAACATGTCTCAGTAAATTTCAGCCTAACTTGCCTTCTAAATCTCCTTTGTTCTTGCCCCCTTTTTTTCAACATGTGCATGGATGCTGGATTGGACTGTGACTTTGAGCCACTGCAGAGTATCAACTGGAAATTTTAAGGTTACTGACCTTAACAATGATGCAGTCATCCTTGCAGGGTTGCTAGAATCATTTCTGAGTGTTCCCGAGCATTCAATGAGAATAAAGAGCTGCTGGGATTATAAGTCTCCTGAGTACATACTTTGGAAGGGACGTATAACATACCCTTGAAGGATCCCCAGGAAGGATCCTGGAATGTAACCCCATCTCTCTCACTTCCCAAGAATACCTTACCTTCCACTCCATCCCTCTTTCTCACCTGTTTTTTCCTATTCCTCCCCTTAGCCCTCACTGTGACTTTCCAAGAAGAAAGAACCTGGGGGAATAGCACAGCAATCCCTCTCCCTCCCCTCCATCTCTATTTCTCTCTTCTGCAGTCTTATCAGAGTTGTAAAAGATGTGCCAAGTTTGACTCCCAGCCCAATCATGAGACCTTTTGGCATGGTCTCTTTACCCCCAGCACAGAAATAGGGACTTGGAGTATAAATGTGACAGTTGAAGTCTAGGGTTAATATTTTGGGCCCATTTTTTTCGTCAGTCACAATTTGTACGACACAAGTGTGGTGGTGACTGCAAAACCTCCTCCCCTCAACTTTTCAGTTCATGTGAGAGAAACCTTGTGGTCCAGTGGTTTATGGCACTCCAACTAGATGTGACTTATATGGGTATAAGTTCAAAGAATGGGTGGAGTTTATGGATCTCCTAATACTATCGTATTGGAGAGTGACTGGTCACTCTTTTCTTAAATGTCTGGACTATTCTGAATTGCCTAGGCCTAGATCCCTACACTCCTGATGCAGCAATATGATGGATGAATGGCTAAAAACATTTCTAGTTTCATAACTCATTCAATATAAAAGTTAACTTGGCTTTGTCATTTTCTTCTTTTTATGTGTCTGACTCTGGACACACACTTCACAGCCCATTCCCCAAGGCCCAACAGTTCTTCTAAGCACAATTCATCACCAAACGACACCACCCTGGCACTAACACCCACAACCCATATTGAATATATGCTAGGACTGTCTCATATAGGTTCTCCTAAGCACCAATCACTTCCACATATCACCACTTTGGCATTAACATACACAATCCATACAAAATATATGTTAGTGTTGTCTCATACAGTTGTGAAAATACTGTGCAACCATGGGAACACTGTTCAACTGTCTCACTTTAACTTCATGGCATATTTCTCGTAAGCTGATCATTGTACTCTCAACTACATCTTATCACTTCTGTGAATATGTCATCAACGGCTGTCGTGTTTCCATTCCTGAACCAACCCAAGGCCACATATAATCAGGAAGATGAAATCACTTTTGCTTCTGTGTTACTACATACTGCAAGTCCAGTAATATCTATATTTCTTCAGTATTGTAAATCCCTCTCTCAGTTTTTGTTAACTGCCAGTATATGTAGTTTCTGGGATGTTTAACATTCTCCAATTTCTGGTCCTTCACTACTCCCTGCACACCTCCTGGGAGGAGAGGGCCATGGAAAAATTGTCAGCAGATTACTTTGTCCCTAAATGCCTAATCCAACTTCTCGGTCACTGTTCTTCCACACCTTTCTTCCTCATTTTTGTAGTTTCACTTTTAAGTCCTTCAGCATAACTGTGTGTGTGTGTGTGTGTGTGTGTGTGTGTGTGTGTGTGTGTGTGTGTGTGTGTGTGTGCGTAACTCACCGGGTCGGTAAAGATCACTTGATGGTAGTGATCGTCAGCTTTTACCCTCCCGGAAGGGAGCTGAGAGCTCATATAGTCCGATCTATGGGCAAGCCTGTGACCTTCACACATGCACACACCCATCCCCTTGCTCAAAGGAGACAGTAACCACCCACTTCGTCAGTGAAACTTTTCGCAACCTGAGCGAGGCGCGAACTCCCGTCTACCAGATGGCAAGCGAGAACGCTACCACTGCACCAGCAAGCGGTGTGTGTGTGTACACATGCATATGCCATTAGTATGCTACAGCACACACAATACTGTTTACAGTAGGTTACTGAAAGTCAAGCAGATACAAGTCATTAATATTATTATAAAAGTCAGTTGTTAAAATACCATAATATGGAATAAATAAGTACCATAGTAAAAATAACTATGGTAACAAAGAAAACTGCCAATTATAAACTGAATGTTGTGACTTGTTACTCTAATCAAGTTTATGTCAATCTGCCTGAGTGAATTTTCAGAAGAGCCTAACAAACATAACAGCTTCATGCTAACAGCATTAAAGCTTTTATGCATTTGATTACATTATAAGGCAAACTTTCTTTTAACCCTTTCATCATGACGTCATCTTTTTACTCCTATTTAGAATACTGAGCAGAAGGTATTAAAAAATCAGAAGTGACTTCTTGAAGTCAGTAAGGAAGGAACTATATCTGTTAACTTCTTCCATATGATAATGTCTTACAGTTACTCTTATTACCACCAAACAATTTTATTCACTTTGTGGGAAACATATATTGCAAAAATTAAGAAAACCTTTATCATTACTGCCAGAAGGTAGCTGGAACCATTTACCAATTTTCTTTTTAATACAACCAAAAAATGGTAGAAATACTACACTGTGTTCTAATTTTCAATGTTTTAAAGAGTGATTACATTTTGAATGGCTTATACCAATATCATACCTAGTGTCACAGCCACTCAGGATGATCCCTGGTACTGGATGCAAGGTAATACAGTATATGCACAGACCCAGTGCTCACTCCTCCAGCACAGAGACAGTGTGGTCACGGTAGTTCAGGTTGAAGCACACATCAACCTTTGTACTTGCACCTCCATATGTCATCATCTGGAAAGTTCCCTGAATAACAGTGCATGTATGGAAAACAGGGCCAGGTTTTGTGAAAAAGAGACAAGAGACTGACTAAAAACATAACAAATTAGTTATTGGGTGTTTGTGGACAGTGACTTGAACAGGAGAGTTGGCAGAGGTTCAAAACTGCTATACAGTTGAACCCTGACCTAATGAAGCTGAACTTAGCAAAACTTGAAATAAACCATATAGCAATATTTAACACCACTATCCAATTTTAACATCAGCCAAGTGAAAGGAATAGTTATTGTACAGACAAATAAAGATATGGGTGAGGACATTAATTCTAATACACTACTGCTTGTACTTCCCACTAGGGGCACATCAGTTTATTTTCTCCCTTATGCATCATAACAAACAGCATCCTATAAGGCCAGAAAAACATTCACAGTCTCTCTCATCTTGTGAATGTTCACCAGTGGAAGGCAGCGAAAAGGAGCAGTGGTGGGGTACTTGACAACCTACTATCCCTGGCTGTACAACTCACCAGTACATCAGATATATTTTCATGCTATAATGTAGCCTTGGAAATGCTTGTTCCCCTCCCCCCCATAGCATCTGCTGTTTGGTGTGTGGAATTAGTGTAGTCTATTTATACAGTAACTAGAAAATTTTAACTATTTCACTGCAATGAACTCTTTAAAATTATGTTCTCCCTGCCATCACAGGATCTTAGTCAATTTAAGAGAGACTTTTTAGACCTGGGGGGTTAGATATAACCTCATTTAACCTCTGAACTACAACATGCCTTCTATAAACAATACCAAACCATCTGGGTGGCAGCCAGAAAATAAATTCATAGTCCTGAATGGGTTAAACACAAAGCTGGAACACAAAACAATAAAAACTCACAGTGAAAGGTTTCTCTGTAACGTTGACAGTATAAATGCAGGGAGATGAGGATGGGAGCTGAGCAGTCACCATTCCTGCCATACTGCACACATACAAGTGTGGAGTCACACCTGCAAAGAATAAAGCTTTTAGAACCATGACTCAAACTGATGTGACTTCTTTGACCACACAAGGAAGACTGGTGTTAGCCTAAATAAAATTCCTAGTGAACAAATGCAACAGATAGGATCATCTAAGGCAATGTTTTGAGCCTCTGACTTCTAAAATTTCTCTCTGATAAACAAAATCCTCTGGTGTTAGTCTTAATAAATACCTGAGTGTACCAAAAGCAGTAAAAACATTGAAGTTCCCAAAATATGAATGGATATTTGGCCTCTGAGGTGAAGCCAGGATTCTGTTGGTTTGAATGATGTATGAATGACCGACCCATTTTACTAGGCAAGCTGCTGATACTTGATAGTTCTCCCATTTTCATACTTTTTCTTTCCCTGTTTTCTGGATCCTACCTCAACCCTCTTCAAGTTAGAAAAAAAAAAGGGAGGGTCAATATGATCAAGACAACAATGATGATGATGATGATAACGATGATGATGATGATGATTCTCACTGCTTAGGAGGCTTGTAACTTGTTTAGGAGGCCTTCCAGCACCACTTCCTTTGAAAATTATTTTTCATTTCACACTCCAATACCCTCCTGTAGGCTACTTTTACCTTTTTGATATTGATAAAAATTGTATGTATGACCTACAATAAAATAGTACAGTACAAGATACAAAAACACTACAAAAGAAAAAGTGCCAAGGAGCCTCCTTAACTGATAAGAATATAAGCCCTTTCAGAAGGGAGGTCTGTTGACTGAAACTTGGCAAGAGGGAAAGAGAAGTACTGAAAAAATTCTGAAAGCATGCTGAATAAGTGTAAGATGAAGCAATTAATATTAGTTCATTATAACCAAGGAAACTAATTTTTCAGAAGTACAGTATTTTGACATAAGACAGATTACTGACATAAAGTTTTTCTTGATGCTAGTCACTTGCGTAAACATGAGGAGGAGCAGTGATGGTTTGGACAGTGCATTTCCTGAGAAAGATATGGGACCTAGGGCTGCGAGGTCTCATGTGAAAGTGCAAGAGTTTGTTTGTTTCTACCACACAGAACCTCCAAGCTACAAACGTCACACTTTTCGATGCTGGCCATATTTTATGTTTTTTGCAACTGCTATGTTATAATTTGAGTATACATCATAAGCTCTAACTCCACGAATGTGTCAAGCAGCAAATTATCCAGTACTGTACTATGGTGAATCTGTGTCGCATGTAGAAGATATTGCTATAAAAAAAGAATGTTAAACTCTCTCGGGTGAAATCTGAGGGTACTCCTCAGTTAATTATAAAGATTCAAGATGATCCAGACAGCTGAGAAGGGGGATGGTTCGTCAATGTCCGAACTATTCCTGGCTACAACATGCATTAAGGTCATTCAGTCAATCAGAAATTGGGAAATAAATAGATAAAACAAGAGATTACGTTTCTTTTGCAATGTGAAATAGAGGCCCGGAAAGTGAGAAGTGAAGTCAATATTCCA
>JAGKTI010000702.1:37821-52623 GCA_018397915.1 Birgus latro | reverse complement strand
GAGAGAGAGAGAGAGAGAGAGAGAGAGAGAGAGAGAGAGAGAGAGAGAGCAGGGCAAATTATGCATCATTTTAAACCAGAAAGTAAGAGGCTAATTTAATTATCCATAATTCTGGTGAAGCTTATTTCAGTTTTAAAATACAGTACTGTATTATTTTTTTAACAAATATGAAGAGGTTCATTTTGATTCTGAAGTCTGATTCTGTACTTTAGGAAAATAAAATGTCTGAACAGGTAAATTTTGATTTTAGCCAATCGAAGTCCCATAATTTTAAAAATGTGCCAAGTAATACATGGGGCCAAACCATCCCACTCTTTCGGCCAAATCATTACCACTGGTAGAGATGGATCAAATGATTTACAAAACTTGTGTTTCATTGCTTATAGCTCAAAATTGAAAAAAGCTAAAGGTTTGATATTATCAGGCTGAAGACCCAAATGATGAGGCAACATTTTAAATAAACATGATTACACTACTGCTTAAACCTGAATTTTTGGAAATGTTTTTTTTTTAAAGTGTCCAAACAATAACCGCTCTTCCCTATCTTTATCAAAAAGGATGCGTGGACAGCATCATTACATAATGATTAAAATTACCATTCTTCTATCCATAATTCCCAAATAAGGAAGCAATTAATATTCACGAAAAAGAAAGGAAAAATGTTAGCACAATGATGCCTTTGGTACATACTATAAACTTCCATGGACTCACCAGCTACAACAATACCACCCCTGTCCCCACCCTCGGCATGACGGGTGAATCTGGTGACATGGATGGTGGGCTTGGTGAGGGGCAGCACAGTGGTCAAGGCCAGTGAACGCAGATGGAACACTCCTGGCTTTGGCCCTCCTCCACACACCTGCAACATACAGTACACTCAGTCCTCACTTGACCCTTCGGCTACAAAACACCTACTTTACAATGCTGTACATTTCAACTAATGTCAGACACATAATCATGGCCTCCCTGCATAGCTACACATCATCATAATCATCATTCATACCACTTTCCCACCCTTGGAGGGGGTCAGGTAAGATCCAGAGAGCCAGGAAAAAAAAAAAATGACCCAGACTTTTGCCCTCTTGCTAGTTATTTCACATGGCTCATTGGCAGAGTAAGACAATACTACATCCTTTTCACAGGACTCCTTTGTGACTAGCATCACATTCTAGTGTTAATCTCTTCTTACAACCCAGCATTCAAGAGGGAGAGATGACAATTTTTGGCCAAATTAGCTGGATGGGTCACATTCTCACTCATTATTCAAGCCATAGAAGAAAAAAAAGTGGGGGGGGGGATACAAGTAGACTCACCAGCCAGTCATTATAGAGGTCTAGTGATGATACAAAGCGTCCCTGGTTAGGCCGAGCCAGCTGCGAGTGTGTATGGGGTGTGAGTCGGAGACGTGGCTCCCTGCCTGCCCTGGCATCCCACACCAGCACCTGCCCATCCTCTCCTGCACTAGCCACTAGCTCTCCACTGCAAATATTTTAAGCTTATTGTTATATGCTGGTAATATGTTTGAAAATATAACTTTTGCTATACATGTATTACTGTAAGGTATTTGAAGAGAAGCTGGCAAATCAGCTCTACTGTTAACTATGGAGATTTAACAGCCACCNGAGAGAGAGCAGGGCAAATTATGCATCCTTTTAATCCAGAAAGTAAGAGGCTAATTTAATTATCCATAATTCTGGTGAAGCTTATTTCAGTTTTAAAATACAGTACTGTATTATTTTTTTAACAAATATGAAGAGGTTCATTTTGATTCTGAAGTCTGATTCTGTACTTTAGGAAAATAAAATGTCTGAACAGGTAAATTTTGATTTTAGCCAATCGAAGTCCCATAATTTTAAAAATGTGCCAAGTAATACATGGGGCCAAACCATCCCACTCTTTCGGCCAAATCATTACCACTGGTAGAGATGGATCAAATGATTTACAAAACTTGTGTTTCATTGCTTATAGCTCAAAATTGAAAAAAGCTAAAGGTTTGATATTATCAAGCTGAAGACTCAAATGATGAGGCAACATTTTAAATAAACATGATTACACTACTGCTTAAACCTGAATTTTTGGAAATGTTTTTTTTTTAAAGTGTCCAAACAATAACCGCTCTTCCCTATCTTTATCAAAAAGGATGCGTGGACAGCATCATTACATAATGATTAAAATTACCATTCTTCTATCCATAATTCCCAAATAAGGGAGCAATTAATATTCACGAAAAAGAAAGGAAAAATGTTAGCACAATGATGCCTTTGGTACATACTATAAACTTCCACAGACTCACCAGCTACAACAATACCACCCCTGTCCCCACCCTCGGCATGACGGGTGAATCTGGTGACATGGATGGTGGGCTTGGTGAGGGGCAGCACAGTGGTCAAGGCCAGTGAACGCAGATGGAACACTCCTGGCTTTGGCCCTCCTCCACACACCTGCAACATACAGTACACTCAGTCCTCACTTGACCCTTCGGCTACAAAACACCTACTTTACAATGCTGTACATTTCAACTAATGTCAGACACATAATCATGGCCTCCCTGCATAGCTACACATCATCATAATCATCATTCATACCACTTTCCCACCCTTGGAGGGGGTCAGGTAAGATCCAGAGAGCCAGGAAAAAAAAAAAATGACCCAGACTTTTGCCCTCTTGCTAGTTATTTCACATGGCTCATTGGCAGAGTAAGACAATACTACATCCTTTTCACAGGACTCCTTTGTGACTAGCATCACATTCTAGTGTTAATCTCTTCTTACAACCCAGCATTCAAGAGGGAGAGATGACAATTTTTGGCCAAATTAGCTGGATGGGTCACATTCTCACTCATTATTCAAGCCATAGAAGAAAAAAAAGTGGGGGGGGGGATACAAGTAGACTCACCAGCCAGTCATTATAGAGGTCTAGTGATGATACAAAGCGTCCCTGGTTAGGCCGAGCCAGCTGTGAGTGTGTATGGGGTGTGAGTCGGAGACGTGGCTCCCTGCCTGCCCTGGCATCCCACACCAGCACCTGCCCATCCTCTCCTGCACTAGCCACTAGCTCTCCACTGCAAATATTTTAAGCTTATTGTTATATGCTGGTAATATGTTTGAAAATATAACTTTTGCTATACATGTATTACTGTAAGGTATTTGAAGAGAAGCTGGCAAATCAGCTCTACTGTTAACTATGGAGATTTAACAGCCACCTTGTACTGTAAATACATCTCAAGATAAAAACCAGAATATACCTGTTAACAACATCATGTACATAATCATCGTGCCCTTCTAAAGTCTGTGTACGTTTACCAGTCTCCAGATCGTACACATGTGTCCTCCAATCTCCACATGCTGCATAAATGACACCCCGCGCAGCATCGTAGCTGAGACTGTTTACCTCAGGTGTCTGCAGCGATAAGAAACAGGGAAAAGAACATGGAAGTGAAAAAGTTCCTGCATGACAGTACAGTATTGTGATACCAACTCTAACATATGGAAGTGAAACTTGGACCTTGTTGGAGGGACACAAGAGTAAGGGCAGTAGAAATGAGTTAATTGAAAGAAGCATGTGGAGTCACTTGGAGAGACAGACTTACAAATGAGGAAGTGAGGGAGTGTTGTGGTGTGGATGTGGATATGATAGAAGGCATTAGGAGAAACACACTGAGGAGGTTTGGCTATATGGAGAGCAAGGGACTGATGAGGAAAGTGTATGTGAGTGAGGTGCAGGAGGCAAGAGAGAGGGGGAGGCCAAGAATGAGATGGACGGATGGAGTGGAGAGGTATACGAGAGAGGGGGTGTGTGAGGTCGCAGCAGGGCAGTGAAATGGAGGTGGACAGGGCGACATGGAGGTGATTTGTTTGTGGCCACCCCTTAGGGATTTAAGGCACCTAGTAATAGATACAACTTTTACTATTATGAGCATTATTGTTGCCATATATTAAATTCACCCTTACATTAATATTGAACTTTAACCAGTCAGATTCCAAAAATTACAGCATATTATCAGGTAACCACAGTTCAGTTGTTAAAAAATATTACCTACACAGGCATCAATAATCCAGTAACTACAAATGATTCCCCTCTCAAGATCATCTTCAGTTTACAACACAATATAAATTCTGGACTTTGCAGGCATACAGTGAACTAAACTGAAGATGATGGGCAATGCATCTGGGAAACCTTTGCTTATCCAGACATATCAACTAAATGAACAGTCCTAAATGTAAGTGGAATCCAGTAGGGATGAGTCAAAACTACCATCATGGAGCTGCAATATTACATAAGAGATACTGACACACTGGCACCATAGTTTAGTAGCTTCAGGACCTTCTATATTAACCCCTTCAATATACAGTATTGTTTAGCTATACAGTATTTCATTACTGGTGACACCAGACTATTCTATACAGCTTAAGAGAGACTTTATAAAATGAAAAGGTTATATACAAATTTCATTTACCCCTCCCCTTCAAAAAGGTCTCTGCTAAATTCAATTAAATCATCCGGAGGCAGCAAGAACAAAACCAATAAAATGTATCACCAAACCAAAGGGGTTAATAACACAAATTCATATTTAAAGTGTGAACTCTTTAAGAAGATATTTTCATTCATTAATTACAGCTACCACAGGATGATAGTATTGTATTCAATGGTGGAGAAACTCTCATATTAACTGAAGTTAGTATGAGTTTCTACATAGGCAGTGGCAACCATCAACCACTTACTTGATGTAGTGCTGCCTACTTCTTCTTTCACTATTATCATTCTTTTTCTGTGTCTGCTCTCCTCTCGTCCTATTTCTCTCTTCTTTCCTGTCACTTTTTATTACTCACAAGTGACATGCCTAATGGTTTCCTGTAAGCCAGGAAACCATTTACAGTGCTGAATGGTAACCATATAACCAATCCATATGTGTTCTCTACGTGTCAACAAGTGGGTTGGCAGAGTTTTTTTTTTTTTTTTTTTTTAGTGCAAGCAAATAGGAGCCAATGGCCAGCAAACTGTTCCCTCCAAGAAAAAACAAAAACAACACAAAGAGCCAAATTCAAGATCCATTCATTTCGCGATGCCTGGACACACTGCGTTTGAAAGACTGGAGATCGTAGGGAGTAGGAAAAACATGTGACAACAAAGGACATTACCCCAAAGTTTGCCTGATCACATTCAAGTGAGATTGTCCATGCTGCCTGGCTCTGTGCCTGTTGAATCTCTGACCATCGCCGACCCTGAAAAGGCAGCTTGGGTGAGTAAATCTGCTTAACAACTCCAGTATTATTAATCTGAGTACCATATGCAAAGACACATTACAGTGTACTTTGTTCATGTTGTCACCATTAACCACATCATAGTCAACATAACTATTGTACTGTAAATTCCAACTGATACCAGATGACTGTGCTCAGCTAACAGTGAGTCACAGAAACCTGAGAGAGTTTAAAGCATCACAGTGGCTAGAGAGATTTAAATGATGAGATTGGGGAACTCATACCACTAATAGTGGAATATGATCATATTCCATTTGTGACAAAACTTACAGAAATAGAGCCAGGTGGGCCAGAAGTACAGTAAGTGACTATTGCAATCACTGGATACACAGCATCACCGTGGGCAATGCTCACCTTACATGGACCATTCAGCCTTTCACCCATCACGGAATCTGCCTTGTGAATCACAATAGCCTGGGAATTTACACTGTCATCATTTAGTCTTATATGATCAGAACAGCACTAATACTCTATGACAGGTATTGTCAGATGATTTTACTCCACACAGAGTGAATCACAGGAATCTGAGAATTAAAAGCAAAGGCTGTATAACTCATAAAACTGATTTAGCACCATAAAACCAGTGCAGCAAAATACTGAATCGGAGTCATTTACCGAACTGGAACCAAATCAGCTCTTCTATTAGGAAAACAGTAAGAGTTTTATCACCACATTGGTTCATACACACCTAATTATCTGAAATCCAGTAAAAAAATTATGCTTAATTTAACCGTTACCATAATAAAAATTCAAGATTCAGAGCAAAAATGTGCTAGTGTTAGTCAATATTTCACCTTTACATTGCCAATATGCCCTGACAGACTTCTATTTTGCATAAATACTGATTTACAGTGCAAATCAATGTATTTGCATGATCAATATCTACTCAAACTAGAAGTCTGTGAGGGCAAGTTGTTGAACTAAAGGCACAGTACTTCTGCTACCTTCAGCAACTTTTTGCTCTGAATCTTGAGTTTTTATTTACAGTTAAATTAAACACAAGTTTCTGACAGGATTTCAGATAATTTGCCGTGTATGAACCTATATGGTAATAAAAATTATAATATTCTCCAATTAAAAGTGCCGATTCGGTATAACGTTGTACCCTCATAAAACTTACAGCAATAAGACCAGTTGTGCCAGAAATACAAAAGGCGTCAGTGGCCACCATAGCATACACGGCATCACTGTGGGCACTGATCACCTTACATGGACCCTTCAGCCTCTCACCCATGCCGGTATCTTGGCTTGCTGTCACTCCAGAGAGGCTGCAACAAAAATGTACCATATGGTTACTAGTAACAATACTGGATTGCTATAAAAACATTGTATACAGTAGGCAAGTCCTCATTGCATGCCACATTTTTTTACTATCAAGTACATTCTGAATTTTAAAAATATTTAAAAGTGAACTTCCTGGCAGTTGCCCGGCCAGTTCTTTACTGTATTTCATTTAATCAATCACTCCACTGAAACTTCATCCAGTTGCTCCAGATCATCACTCAACCTTGTCCATAAATCCCCACATACAATCCATACTTTATCAACATGAATTCTAAAGCAAATATTAATCCTTAGTTTAGGTCACTAACAATAACTGAACATCAAGCATCTACGATAACTGGCATAGCATCTTGTCATTGTCAGCTGAACACTTGTTTTTAAAAATGTTCCACCTTTAACTCACCAGTTTACATCTGAGCATATGCAAAGGGCTCCTGCTTGTATTTTATAAAATGTGACCAGCAGAATTTTGCAATGATCACTGATTAAGAATGGTACTGGTAATTAAATTACAAGTGCACAATTAGGACTCCAACAATGAGCAATTTTTTGTGACAAAATCATTCTTTTTCCTTTTCCAATTGGCTGGCAAGGTTGTATCCAGGGTGTCACACATTTGGTGATGTTGTCTGCCACTTATGGTTTAAAAACTTAAAATACTGGTGAAGTAGTAGCATGCAGGTAACAACAAATTATACTATCTGTTACAGAACTGACATTTCAAGCCTGAAGTGCTGTTTTTAAGTAATGAATTTAGATGTTAAGAGTCAACTGCCACACTGATATCACTACCCGTAAAAAGTTTAATTTGTTTATTACTGACTAGAAATGAAAGTGTTACTAAAACAAAATAAATACTGAAATCACAGCTGCAGCACAAAGCAAAACTTACAAGATCAAGGTGACAATGAGATAAAGATTTACAAGTCCACTCACCTGCTTTTTATGTTAAAAATTGTTTTACTCAATAGTTTGCTGTGTGATTAATTTGATTTTGGCACTATTATCTATCACAAGTGACACCTTTGAGAGAACTCTACCCTCTCCCCCAACCCTGCATTTTTTAATACTGGTAACAGACCAATTTGCAAAGGAAATGCCATTGAAGAAAAGTAATTTATATTAATGAATACAATTTACTGGGTGAAAAAAATATATATATATATATCTCCTGAGATTGGGTTTGTACACTAAAACGCAAACTACAAACTTACCAATACAGACAGATTGCACTGGACTTCGGGAATGTATTAGCTCCTGAACCTACATTCCTTATCCTTAATGAAAAAATCTGTTTAGATCCTTACTCAAACAGGGCAATTTTCCCTTCATTATTGCCGACTGCCAATAAAGCTGCGTCTGGGGAGCTAGCCTGACTGAAGTTTGTTGTGTACAGATTTCGGATGGCAGGCGACGACATAGCCTCTTTTCGTGATGATGGCTATATTCCTTTCTCTTCGTGAATGCCTGGATGACTTCAGCTAATGTCTTGATTGTCTAGATTTGGTTATTTTTCACAGTTTGTTAAGCTTGGTCACGATACCAGCACCCAACTTGGCAGTCTTCTTCTTCTTTGTTTTGAATTCACGCCTGTTTGTTTACTAGTATATGGCGCAAGGTTATATGGTATTCAAGTGAAAACTCGTTCTCTCTCTCTCAATTTGCTGTCTGAAAAAAATAAGAAAAAAGAAACTTAAATAAAATATGCATTAGTATTTAGATTTTCAATTTTCTGGCACAAAAAAAAAAGTGGAGATTGACTTGCGCTCTTGTATTGTTCCCAGTCAGGATCATCAGGGCAGCGGTAGTTGCAGTTATGACCCCAGGTTCACTTGAATGTGAGCCCAGTAGCTGTGGGCTGGTTGCCCCCATGCTGCAGTCTATCATTCCCCTTTCAGGATTAAAAGGATTAAAGAATCCCCGAGCTAGACCTTACAATGAGATCATATAGTCCCGCTATGTAACAGGAGGGCGCTACCCCTCCCGCCACGGCAGTCTTGGGCGCGGCTCGAACTCGCGACCCCCCGGTCCCGAGCTTGATGCTCAACCTCTGAGCCACCGTGCCCCATTCCCCTTTCAGGGGATTGGGAGTTGAGGGGCATTTGCATTGCCATGCAACTGGCAACAATGAAATGAAATAAGCCCCTTCCCTTTGAACTGTCATAGAGAAGTGGTTAATTTAGTGTTCCCATACACCCACTTAGAATCAGTGTGGGATCATCAGTGTCTCTACTTCACATGAAAATAGGGTATTGAGATGGGATGATGACTATTTTCCATCTTTTGTTTGTTACTGTAGTGGCCTCAGGCTTTCAATGTATCCCCAGAACATTGCAGGCTGATGTTCCCCTACTGTCCATTACTTTTTCTGGGGATGAAAAGGGAGTGTAGAATTTTGTATAACGGCTGTAAGGTTGCCTAGTGGTATCAGTGCCACCAATGAGGGTAACCTTATCCAGTACCTTCTATTACTGTATAAACCATGACACCAAGGCATTGTACAAAAAATTTAAACCACTGTCAGATACATTTATTCAACTCCAAAAAAGTCATCAAACATACAGTACACACCAGTAACAATATAAATACATTCACACGTTATCAATCATCATCTTAAGATTATGGTACAACACCTGCAAACCTGCACCTCACTCATATTTACTATAAACACAACCACACACACACAAAAAGAAGCACACACTCAAATTACATCCAACACAAGAGAAAAGATATATCTGTACAGTACAGTATATGAGTCTAACAAACTGCCATTTATGTAAGCATACATGTTGATTATATGGTGTATGTACATGGGATACAATAAAGAAGGCAGAAAATTGGTTAAAGCTGTGGGAAGGATATGGGTATGCATGGCAAGATCTGGAGGTGAACTGAGATATTTTTTATGGGGAAGGGATGTGGGTGCAAAAATTCATTAAAAAAAAAAAAAAAAAAAGATAGCAGTTAGGGCCAAAGTCTTATATAAATCACTTTCCTTGTTTAATGCTCAGCAAGATAGTGTTCTCGCTTACATTCACTGCTAAAATCTGTAGTGTACTCTGAATACCAGTTTTGTTAATATGACAGCCAATGATTTGCAACCATATTCTGTAAATTTAATTAATATGGCTCCCTCTCCCCTCCAAAGGTGTGTGACTGGGAGGAACTGAGGAAACTAAGAGGGAAGACAAAGAAAGACAGAATAATTAAGATCAGTGGAAGGCCTGAAGAAAGGAAATACTGTATAAAGAGTTAAGTACATTGCCATGATGAAATATTAAATATTTTTGATCAGACTACAACTAGTTTATAATCATCTGGTAATGGGGTTGGTGAAAATTGTATCAAATCCTTCCAGTTCCTAGTGACACCGCTGAACTGAATAAAAGTCAGATGGCTGGAAGAGCAAACAAAAAATACACCATAGTACAGTGTACTGAAGGAGTAAAGATGTTGGAAAGAAAAGGGTGTGGGGTTCTAGGTTGTATCATGTACTATACAAAGGGGAGTTTCCAAAAGATATACAGTACTACCTTGGCCGAAAATGTTAAGCAAGGAAGGAGGAGAGGCAAGAGAGAAAAAAATGTATTTCATCATAATTCTGTAGCAACTGACTTGGAACATTTGTTAGTATTTGGAAAGACATGTCAAAGTACTTACTGTATTATCAGTGTTAAGATAACTAAGAAGCTAGAGGGAAGGGTGGACTCTCAGAAAAAAATTTAAAAAAAGTTGCATCCCTGAAGTTTGGGAAAGAATCTGTGGAAGGGGAATGGAATGCAAAGGGATGGGGATGAAAGTGAAGAGATGTGCACATGACTGTGATGGAAGTTTATGTGAAGATGGTGGTAGTTTCAAGCAAAGTAGAAATGGTGATGTTAACGTAAGTGAATATAATATCTCATAAGGTCTTAAGTCATAAGTAAAAAAAAAAAAAAACCAATAAAAGAATGAAAAATGAAAGTCTTTAGGAAGGTGACAGAAAGTAGATACTCATTCTTCACTGCCATCATCCCACCTCTTTTTCCTACCCACCCACAAGTAAGGTGAAGTGTGCTCCAAAATGCAAGGTCAAGGGGAAAAAAAATGACAACTTATCAACAACATAAGTAGTATGTACAGTACTAGTGATAAATGATGTGTGATGGTGCTAGTCTGAAGTAAAGCCGAGATGGTGATGTTCATACCTGCAAATGTATCTGATCAGGTCTTCAGCTACAGCAAAAAAAAAAAAAAAGATACTGAACCGGTAAAAAATATGCAAAATGGAAGCAACAACAGTGAGGACGATGAAAACAACAAGACTGCATAGTCTACATGAAGAAAAAAAAGTAAAAATGAGAAAACGACAGCTACAATGAGTGATATCACAAGTTCTAACAATGAAGAGAGAAATAATAATGGTAACAATATGAAGCAGAAAGGAGGGATTGGAGGTGCCACATTTACATGTACCTTCCATTATCATTACTGTACTAAAACATGCCACCTTATATTACTGGTGCACAGTACATATGGTGGCTCAAGCATATTTACTGTACAGTGAAAAACAGTACTGTACTAAAGCCCACTTGCCTCTCCCACCTCTGCCTCTCAATGCCTGAATCAGACATAATGGAAAAAGTTGCTAGGTCACACATGTACTGAAGGTAGTAGTTGCACTTCAGTACATTGTGACATATTCAAGCATCCATGAACCCAGTGATGAAATAATGACAAGAGAAATGAAGTGACAGTAGTATTTGACTGTACTTATTTATCTATCCTCTCTCTAATTTGCAAAACATCTCTGTATGATAGTATTTACTAAGATAGAACATTATACATGTGATGAAAATATGCTTCTTGGGAAAAAAAAATTGCAATCACTTATAAATATCCAGTTTACAGTATAACAACACATGATATACTCCATAACAGTACAGTATCAATATTCATACAAGTAATACACCCCACCTATACCAGACTATTCCATACTAGACTTCTGTCATACCATGCACCTTAAAACTACCTGACATTGTTCCCATGTATCTGACTCAATTTGATACAGTAAAAAAAAAAAGAAAAAAAAAAAAGGTAGCCAAACCTTAATGTATACCTTTGGCTTCCAAAGTCAATACAGCTTCAGTAATATCCATATGCATTTCTTCTGCAATTTTTGTTTATTACATATGATTCCTTTAATTTTCAATTTCAGTCTCATATGGTTACACTGTGACTTTTTCCCTATAGCAAGCATATTGGAGCCTTCAAAAACGAAACAAAATGAAACAAAACAGTACTGTATACTGTAATGGACTATACTGTATTCTGGAATAGTATAAACTCCAATATACAGTAATAAAAACTTGTTTATATCGTCTGTTATAGTGGTTATAATGAATTACAATTGTCAGACTCTACAGGGAAAAAAAAAAAACATAATTCTGAGCAATGTACACCATTATATAGTTTAGCTACTGTCTTTTCTTAAAATATAAACATCATTATTTAGCCAGTACATATAAGGAGACACCAAAGTGCTCCTGAATGGTAATACATACAGTATGTATAAATGTATGACTATAAACTAAATTTAGGAAAACTTTTTAACAGTAAGGCATTATTAAAATACTTGCTGGGATGGCATAGTTATGTGGTGACCAGAACTCACCATTTAAGTACACATATGGCTTGAAGGTGGGGGATGGGGAAGGAGGAGAGACTATACACATCAAAAGGAACTATCTTTACCCCTGGGTCCAATAAATTTCTTTCACTCAGGACTGATAAGTTTGACTGTATGATCCACTACTAAATAATTTTGTTAGTACTGTACATCCATCCTTCTGAGAAATAAATAATTTACATCCATCCATCCATCATCCAGTCCTATGTCAACCCATTACGAGCGGGGGCTAAGCAAGTTGGTCCTGACATTTAAGATGAGAGTGACCAGCCTCACTCATCCCTGAGTGGCATTATGTGAGCAATAAACCCCAACCACCCCTTGGATATAAACCTACATGGGCTCAGTCCAATTGGAGCACCTTAATTAACCACTACACCACCAGGTGCCACAATTTGGTTATCTGGTTACCACCCAGCATCGTCAATGGTTTCCTGGTGTCAGGAAACCATTTGGCTCATCACTCAGTGTAGTTACCCATAGGCAGAAGTAAGAAGAATGAATGAAGGAAAGAGAGACACAGAGGAAGCGTAAAGTCACGGGTAGGCAGAAGAAAGAGGAAACACTGAAGGAAAGAAAGTCAGAAGGGGAAGGATGGAAGAGAGGAAAAGGCTGACACCCAAAACAGCACTACATTGAGTGAGTGGATGGTGAGCACCCCCCACCTACCACTATAAATAATTTACAGACAAATTAAATAACTCTGATGTAAGACCCTTACTGCATATCAGGTTAATGAAGACTAAGAAAATAACCAATTATTCACCATAATGAATAGCGCAACAACAGGGCATAACACCAAAGTACAGCCAGATGAGACAGGATACCCAAGTTGGTGGTCTTGCTCTTGCCAAGCTGCATAAGAAGGGGTTGGCACATCAAATACTGACTGATCACAAAGCAGTTAGTACATTGTCTCTTCATCATTTGCATCATACTATATAACATTCAGTGAAATGGTATTTATTTGCTTGATGAACATGAGGCTTCCCATCACAGATTCACATCTCCAAAGCTCTGCTCAGAATCTCCCCTCCCTATCAGAATGGAGACAACTGGGATACGATGATCAATGATGGTGATGATTAATAAAAATGTTTGTAAAGTAGATTCATGGAATAAGTACTATACCATACATATTTATTGTTGATTTACTAGTGTTTAATGGTCAAGGCATTATACAACAATATAATGGAATAGATTTTTTCCACCTGAAAAACATTTCCTTACAGAAAATTTATTAAATATCCACCTACAGTCAAAAGCCTCTGAATCTATTAAACTCTTTTCCTAAACTAAAATACCTGTCACTGCATCCATTAATACATACAATGGGAGAAAATGACCTATCCCATCTTTGTATACTAGTCTTTCTTTACTGTAGGGCAGTTTTAATACTAATAATATTGTTCATCTTTAGCTCAGTCAGATCTCTGCAACCATTCCATAAAAATCAATATATAACATGCCTTTCTTCCTTGACGCTATATTTCCGCAAAGTAAAATACATATACATATATGTAACTAATTTATTCTTACTACAGTACATTCTAAAAATTGCATTAACTACTCTTCACATTAAGAAGTCTTCCTTACAATGAATAACACTAATTAGAGGTACAATAGTAAGAATATGACCAAATCACTGTACTTAAGGGGTTAATGGACAAGGGCTGTACGCATTTCATTTTGATGAGTTATTATTGTGAGTGAAACTCCCTGGTGGCAGTAAGAATTAAAGAAAAATAATGTGCTATACTGAATGTTGCAATACAGGAGGGGTCAATGTCCACCTACAGTAATCTGATACAATATCTCCTCTTTCATCTGGGAAGGATTTAAAAAAAATCTCAATCAGTATCATTCAGTCTCTTTAACCTAGCTATTCACACCTATAACTGATATATGATAGGGAACTGGACAGTAAATCTGATTGCTGGCTGTCATAGTCTAGGGAAATTGCTGGGTGCTTTCCTTAACACATAAAGTAAAGCCACACTTGCCCAAAATACATGATCAGCAAGACAAAACGAAGCAATGGTTAAGACCCTTTGCACTTGCCCAAAATACATGATCAGCAAGACAAAACGAAGCACTGGTTAAGACCCTCTGCAGTACCTTAGTCTTGGCGTCGGATGATTCTCTGAGGCTCCTTTCCTCTTGTCGATCAAGTACTTGGAGCCAGTGTGGCCACACACCCATCCTGACCCCACCTATGACTAGGTACGAAAATTTTCCGCTACTTGAAGTTAATAGCCCCTTTAATGCAGTAATGTCACTTTTTTGCTATATTCTTACAATCTCCAGGCAATTTTATTCAGTTGAGGACAAGCTTTTTTTTTCTTTTTCAAGAGAAAGGAATTAGATTAAACCTTTTATGCTCCCTCTACAACTAGGGCACTCTGGTGGTAGTTGGTGGCAACCATCATTCACTCACTTAATATAATGTTACCTACTTATTTCTTCACCTTCTGCAGTTGATGGGTCTGCTCAGACAGAGAGACCAAGGTTATTCAACAACAACTATGACACTCCCTTATGCAAAGTAATGTCACAGCAGCTGAAGCATATATACTCGTATATACTGTA
>JAGKTI010000702.1:1185-24380 GCA_018397915.1 Birgus latro | reverse complement strand
AAAGAGAGAGAGAGAGAGAGAGAGAGAGAGAGAGAGAGAGAGAGAGAGAGAGAGAGAAACATTCATTAATTACCTTAGTCACAGTACAAAACTTGTTTATCCTGGGATCATAACAACCCATAAGGAACACAGACATCATCCCTCCTGTAGAAAAAAAAAAAAAAGGTAAACAACACCCAAGAAAATAATTTAAATATAACACAGTGTGCACTGTAAATACATTCACTACTCCAAGTTTCTGCAGCATCCAAATACACAAGATGGTTTTCTTATCACCACTTTATTTACACATACAGAGTTCCATGCTTGCATGGATTGGCTTTTATCTCTTAATTTATCACTTCAAAAGGTCAGAAGAAATTATAGGATGTTTTTACATCTGCACAAATAAAACTTCTTACACTCAACAACACATCATCCCAAACAATATCCTCACTTTTGAGGTGAGGTGGGATCCAAAAACATGTTAACACAAAGTAGACAAATACTTAATGTAGTTTCTGTATGATAAGACACTACAAGTGCCAAGATGTACTCTATAATACGATAAGTATTTGGGGGGTAAAAAATATTTGAGGACTTAATAGCTTATCATACTAGCAAGTTTATGGCAGCAACTCTATGGTGTCATTTTTCTTTCTGTCACAGCAAATTATGACATACAGTAGGCGCAGAAAGTGTTGACGCCATCTTAAAAAAAGAAAACATTCTTGTGGTTAGCAGGAAGAAACAAATAAATTAACACTCACCATTGAATTTAGTATTTACTGGCATTCCCCTTCACCTTTATTATCTTCTTAAGGCGTCTGGGGAGACTGATGGCGTAGTTTTGCAGAACAGACGGACTAAAACTGCTCCACAGCTGCAGCCTCAAGATTAGGCAAAGATGATGTGTCCATACTATGCAGCTGCCGCTTCATGTGCACCCATAAATTCTCAATGGGATTGATATCTGGGCTGTTTCCGGGCCAATCTCGAATAAAGGGAACCTCACAGTCTGTTAGCCACTGTTTCACTGACTTTGCAACATGTGCAGGGACAGAATCTTGCATAAATACTCTTGCCTTGGTTTTATCAAAAGAGTCACTTAAAACATCACATAAGAGCTCCAAATAATTGTTCTGGTTCACTTTTTCATTTGCAGGTAGAATTACCAACCTACCAACACCATAATATGTAAAGCAGCCCCAAGCCATGAGTGAGGCTGGGTATTTAACAAACTTGGAAGTGTACTTAGGATCCAGGGGGTCACTGTCTGGTTTGCGTTACACTCGTGATGAAGGGGTACCAGTGACAGTAAATGTTGACTCATCACTCCAAAGCACAGTTTTCCATTGCTCCTCACTCCAGGCAAGATGTTTCTTACAAAAATTTACTCTTTTTTTCTTCTGAAGTGCAGTTAGCAGTGGTTTGTTACGAGCACAAAAACTCCTGTAGCCCAGATTGTCATGCAACAGCTGCTGCACACTTCTGACAGACACATCTGCCAGCAACTGTGGGTTCTTTTCTTTTAAATCCCGTGCTGTTAGCCTTGGATCCTTGCTAACTTGCCTTGAGATCAGCTGACAGGTCCTGAAGGTTGTCTTACGAGGTCTCCCAGGCTTGGGAAGTGGAGTGGGAGGAATGGCCTCCCCACTGTCCTTGAACTGCTTCACCAGTCTCTGCACTGTCCTCAGTCTAACACCATCTGATTTGCAATAAATGGGAGTTTGTGGCCAGATTTGTATAAAGTAATCACTTCCACACGTTTGTCCTTGCTTGTGGTTACTTTAGGCATGATGAGAATGTGGTAGGTAACCAAATAACTGTGTTATTTGAGTCAAAACATGCCCTCGTGGTGCATCCCACACAGAGACAATCCTCCTCCTGTGGCTGCCCAAACATTACTGAGCCTGCTCCTGTGGTGCCAAACCTATCAAGCAGGGTTGCCAGCTCCCGTTGAAAAAGCGTCAGCTCATTTCGCATCACAGGGGAGAGTAGTATTGACCCTACTTCACTTAACGCAAAGAAGAATGGCATCGGCAAAAAACCGTCAATACTTTCCGCGCCTACTGTATTGGACCTAATATGAAATAGCTGTGGTTATTATTAATTAAATGTACCTAGTTCAGCACAATGCTATACCTATTTACATCAGCAACAACTCTCAGCTGCCACTACAAGGTTTACGTGTAAACACACTGGCAACGGCGTTTTTACTTCCAGCTCCTATCAGCTGATGCTTTTATGCTCAGTAGTTCAAAGGAACCTTTACAACCCACATCCCTAACAGGATTCACTCAGTTCAGCCAACAAAGTCATTATCAAATTATTGCTTTATCACACAATTAGCATACTCTATTAACTGTAACTTGAAATGAACAGTGTATGCCTGTCTTCTCTGCTTTGATGCCATTCTGTTCATTCATGGAGAGGTGTCGACTGCTGAATGACTGTGCAGACAAGACTGGTGACACTGTCTGTTTCAATGACTGTAAAGTGCTCTGTATCTCGTGACTGGGGTTCGTGAATGCTTGCATCTTGTGAATGGAGTTCATGAGTTCGTTTACCTCATGACTGGGATTCATGAATGTTTGTATCTCGTGACTGGAATCTGTGAATGCTTGTATCTTGTAACTGGGGTTTGTGAGGGTTGGCAAACACCTTTCTACAACTTGATCTTCGAGTGCTAAGACGCAGGGTGATTTTTGAGTGCATTTTTCTTGGAAAAAAATGTGTCTTATCATACAGGAAATACAGTAAGTCTTCAGAAAAGGTTAACTCTTAAAAAACAATACAAGCCTGAATTTAGTCTGCAAAAGTATTATAAAACAAGCAACACTGTCTCAATCACTCATTCATTAAAATCATCATCACCACCCCTTTGATATAAACCTGTACAGGCTCAATCCAACTGGAGCGCCTTAAAGACCCACTAAACCACCGGGTGCCATAATTTGGTTATATTGTTACCACTCAACATAGTACAGTAAATGGTTTCCTGGTGTACTGGAAACCATTTGGCTTGTCACTCAGTGCAGAGTCACTCATAAACAGAAGGAAGAGGAAAAAATGACGGAAAGGAAAACAGAAGGGGAAGGAAAGAAAGAAGGATGGAAGAGAGGAAAGGGCAGTCACCCGAAAGCAGCACTACATCAAGTGAGTGGATGGTGAGTGCCTCCACCTACCACAATAAAAAAATGAAAAAAAAGTTTATCAGTCTAACTCAACCTATATCTGTCCTACTAAACTCACTTTAACTTCAGGCAACTTTTCTAAACTGAATAAAATTATCCAGCATCATCCATGCAAAGGAAATGCTGTCCTCAGGCTGATGGAGTCAACTGTATCAGTTCTAACAACCAACTCAACTTATTTCAGTCTATCATATCAAATTCTACCTAATATGTATATCCTTTCCTGCTGGACTCTTGTTTGTGCTACTATATATGCCTACTGCACATCTCTCTGTTTCAGTTTAACATCAATGCCAACCAAATTTTCCCACATTCACTACACTTTACCCAAACTAACCTTTCTTGCCAGTGCCATACCAAGCCCCAAGCACCACTAGGTCAGCTGTGTCTGCCATTGCCCCATCATTCAGGTAGTCCTTCTTCACTTTCAACCAATGACGCTTACCAGGCTCGTAGATACTCTGGTGGCAAAAATAATTCTGTTGTGGTAACAGGTAATCCCATTTTATCCTCTTTCATGCATTCATGCTTGAGTACAGGGTAATTTCAATTCACTGATGAGAACTTTCTGAACTCATTACATAAAAGGCATCCTTCATTAACCCATTTACTACAAGGGACCCTCTCAAGTTTAATAATATCATTACATGGTAGCATGACTAACTAAATAAAGATATCATCAGAGAGAAGGGGTCGATACCACTCATGTACAAATTACACTGGACCTAACACCTTATACACTAACATTAATGTCCTTCAGCACAAGACCCTCCAGCCCCTGCTTCAACACAGTGTCGATCATATCCTTCAGGTCACTCTTCTGCCGGATGAGCCGCTGTTCTGACAAATGTACATGATGCTTGATTTCTGTTATGGTCTCTTCTAGGATCTCACGTCGCTCACTCATTGGCCTGGTGGGGGAGGAGGAGGGGGGGGATGTTAAATGAAATTTAAAAATACCTGTATACTGTACACTCTCTTTCCCTCTATATTTCTTTTATCATTATCATCCTGATCTTAATTTCTACCTATAAAACTGAGTAAGGAAGGAGCAAGAAACAATGAAAGAGAAAGCACAAAAGTATTAAACTATCAGCAATATGCCAAACAATCATTCACACCAAATTCAAACCTTTGATATTTTAGCTCCATTAAAAAAAAAAAAGATCATCCATACATTCTTTTAATTTTTATATTCATGTGCTGTTCACAGATACCAGAGGGACTGTTAATCCAATGACTACCAGTTTAAAAAAAGGATTGCTACCCTTGTCATGGACATACCACACATACCTCATCCATCTATTCCGATCAACTGTCAGTTCCTTTGCATTCTCAACTTCCATACATAACTTTCAAACACACTAACTTACCACAGCCATCCAATTTCTTGGCATTCAATGCTTCCTCCCAGTCTCACTTACATAAACCCTTTACTCAAATAATTCTCTCAAGTCTATTCCCCCATTCAGGGGATAAGGAGAGAGTTAAGGGACGTTTGTATAACTGGGCATCAGAGCTGCCTAGTTATATTGCTGCTACTGCAGGAAGGCATCCAAACTGTCCCTCCCCAGCACCAAATTTACAACAAAAAACAAGGTAGTAGAAGACAGTGGCAGCAATTTCATAATTTTGTATCAGCAAAATTTAAAGTCCTTGTATATCCACAACTCCAATAAGATTAAGATTTTACATCTTAGTTTAAAAGTTTTATGATTCTGCTACAATAATTTGTAACTGTGTATTATACTAGTGGTAGGTGGTCGCAACCATCATCCACTCACTTAGTGTAGTGCTGCCTACTTCTTCTTTAGCCTTTATCATTCTTTTTCTGTGCCTGCCCTCCTCTCTTCCTATTTTTCCCATCTTTCCTGTCACTTCTTGTTGCATTTCTTTCCTTTACAGGTGGCTTTACATTGAGTGACAAGCCAAATGGTTTCCTGTAAGCTAAGAAACCATTTACAACGCTGGGTGGTAACCATATAACCAAACCATACGTGCTCCCTACGTGTCAGCAAGTGGGTTGGTGGAGGGTTAGTGCCCCTCCCTGTCAAACAGATAACTCAAAGTCAAATGGCCACCCCTTACGGGATTATGATGTCTGGCAATAGATAGATATATAGTATTATACTCAAATGCACTGTTACGTAAGTTTAATTTATACTTAATATACCAGTATATTGTATACTTTATATACTTACTGGTAAACATTATATCTAAACAGTACATAGATATCTGTATATGCAACTAGATAATCACACTACAGGACTAACTTGCTCATCAGGTCCTCTCCATTATAGTGAAGGCAGTCAAATATAAACAAACAAACCGTAGCATCTTTGAATGCTGCTTTCTGAAAGAGAAATTAAAAAAAAAATTACATACTGTAAGAAAAACATACTTCAGTTATTACTGATGACAGGACACGACTACCAGCTAACTGCTTCCCAACCTTGGCTAGTGAAAGTAAATCTTTCCTTTCACAGGATAACCATCACCAATAAGTTCAATAGCAGGTAGTCTGTGAGGGTGGTAGCTGTAACTGCTTACTGCAATATAAAAATACAGTATCTTATTCTAACAAAAATTTTACACAATACATTCAACTCAGTCTATGTAATCTAACACAGCTACACCATTATAGATTAGATACAATTTAACTGATCTAAACTGTACCAGATTTAGTTTAATTTACTTAACCTAAGCTATATTATACTCACGGTACCTACAATTTATATCTACTGTACCTGTTAACAAGTCTAACTGTGAGTTAATTAAAGCCATATATAATCTTATTTAACTCAAGCTAACCCACACTTCTATCAATCTATCAATAACGATTATGTAATAAAAATTCAACCCAAGATAGCCCCCAAATCTTACTCAATGTCCCTGTACTACACTTTTCCCAAATTTTGCTCAATCTAAATATAATTCAATTTAGCTACACTCAAATTAAACTCAAACTAACTTTATGAACTCCTAGTGTGCCAAACGGTAGAGGGACACTAGTTTTGGTATCAATCATTAGGACCTCTGAGTCCAGTATCATGTCTCGGCCATGGGGGAAGGCTTGGGGTAAATAGTCCTTGAAGTGCGACACCTGGGGATAAGGAGAAGAAACCACAATTATTAAACAGACTGTGAAAAATTCTCATACAGTGAAACCCACTACAATAAAGTCTTACTATAATTCAAGAAAAATAATTAGGCAAATTGTGGATACAACAACATCAGCAGATACTGTTAACTTACTTTGTGTGGCAAGACAGGCTTGAGTGAGCGAGAGAAGTATTTGAAATTTCCTCCCTGTTTGTGGACTTGGACCCGTTCACCATCGTACTTGATCTCAGCAAACATAGCTCCACTTGGACACTTTTTGAATGCATAATCCACTGACTTGCATGCTTCTGCCTGCAAACCAAAGATTTTTTTGGTCTAAACATGACAGCACATAAAACCATCTGACAACATTTAAAACATGTATTAACCTCTTCAGTCTAAAGTATTTTAAATCTTACTGTTATTGTCACATTTCATTGAATGCTGGAGTGACTTTTTGAAATGGAAGAGTTAGATACCATATAGCTTTCACTATTTCACTTCAAAGGTGTTCTTCTCCTATCTCATGTGAAATGGTCAGGAAACAGCAAGCTATCAAAAAAAAAAAAAAAAAAAAAAAACGGGCTGAAAGGGTTTGGCTCTAGCCAGTTCATATATTAATAAGGTAAATCATCATACAATAGCATTTTGTCCCTGGTGACAGGGAAGAAATACCATCCATGTCTTCCCTGTGTGGGGGGGAGAGGGAAACTGCCTATTACTACTTCAACTGCTTAGTCCCATGTCAACCTTGGCATGGCGTATCACCTGTTAGCCCACCAAAATGGTAGCAGGTGAGTGGCCACCATTACCATGAGAGGCACCACCATGGAAGTGACTTGCACAACACTCCCAGGTGGGGAGCTTGACCACATTTACCAAGTAGTCAAGTCCAGGCTAAGACTAAACATGCATATCTCCTATATACAGCTTATCTTTTCTGGGGCTATGCTTCCTTTTCCCCGTACCTCGCCGTGTGACAGAACCCTGTTCTGACCCTGGTGAGGTGCTATCTACCACAGGAGGATGGCTACTTGCTTATGGTGGATGGGTCTGCTCTGCTAGACAGACTGGCATACAACAACAGCAACAATTACTAATACTACTGGAATGCACAGGGTTCTTAATTTTCATTACTTTGGTGAGTCTCTTGTAACCAAATAAAAACACTGTCCTACCCTATAAAGGTGACTGCCAGACTTAGCAAAATATCCCACAAAATACCAGAAATAACTGAAAATGGCAAAAACAAAACTGCAAGACATGAGACACCTGTATTGGCATAAAGCAGATTCAAAATTTTCTCCTAGTACATCATCACCATCCTGACCTTTTTTCCACCTAAGGATGAGATGATGTAAACAAAAATTTAAAAAAAGGACAAGTAGCTGCAGTAATCCTCATAGCTGCAGAACTGACCAACATGGGCAGAACTGGTGTCATCAGCTGTGCAGTCATCTTGAGGCTGACATCTGACCCCCCAGCTTCAATGACCTTGTCTAGCACTGCGTCAATATTGCGGGTCGTTTGGAAGGCTTCATATGCATCACTGTGGACTGCATCAAGACTGTAGAGAAAGAGGGCAAATAGTAGTAACAGCCAATCCCAATTTACCTCATTTAAGGTGTAGGGACCCTTGGCTAGACTACCACAGTCCAGTACATGTAAGGGTAGAACCAGCCTATTCCCATTTGTGGTATAACAAGACAGTGAAACTCCAGTCACCTCTTGTGGATCAACCCTAAGCAATGCTGTCACTCAGACTGGGGTGTTCTAACCATTAGACTACTTGTCACCAGGAAGAGTCAACAATGGTACACAGGGAGTTTTCATTACACAAAGTGAGTAAAAAATCTGGAAATGTAATGATGGAAATCACAGTGAGGCTGTATTCTGATTTGCCCTTTCCTCTGTGTTTCCAGACTTTCGACTCACCCCTGTCATCATTAACATCTGAAAATATCACAACTTTTTTTCACCATTAATGTCTTTGAAAATATCACAACTTTTTTCCTCAAACCTGGTACAATAAAAAAAAAATGAAAATAAAAAATTAAATTAAAAAAATGGCAAATTAACTTTGAACATAATACAAGGATTCATGCTAACTTTATCTGTCTTATCCCTTCCAATACAATGATGTCTTATTCTTTATTCTTGCTATCTCCAAATAACTTTAATCAACTTTGTATAGCTTTCTTGACAAGGAGGGCTTATATATACAGCCTTAGTCAACTCCTTCCATACGTTGGTTGAATAAAACTCTCTGGAGGTGGTGTAATGAAATGAACATGATTTTACCATACCAAAGGACTGAATGCAATTAAAGGGGAAGACAGGACTTAAGAAAAAAAAAAATCTTATCTCCCTACAGAACTATGCCTCAGGATCTTTGGGTTATTATTCATGAAAATTAAATTTGTAATTTCATTACAGCAATACTTAGTCATTACATATAATATCTGCACTCAATCTGACACTCCTTATTTTTTGTTAATAACACCCTAAAAAAAGCAGGGGAAAAAAAAAAACAATATAGTAAATACACCTTGTGTCAGCCTGGGTATCTAAAGAACAACAAACTATACTGTTTGAAATAAGAACACAATATACTTCATAAACTCTTCATATAAAAGGAGTACAGGCAACATGGATGCCTTAAGTGTTCGATTATCTGAATATTCCAGCAAACCCCACTCCCTCTCTCCCTACTACTCACATGTGTTTTGCTCCAGCATTGATGCGCAGATCTCCTTTGATTAGTCTTACAACCATCTTGAGGTCATTCCCTGTGCACCTGAGATATATAAATTCATAAATATACGATATATGAATTGACACAAACATGCAGCAACCCACCACCCAGCACTTGTATTACAGACTGCCTTGTGTCTCCTACAATATGGGAAGGAAGAATATTATACTTGGGGTTTTCCTTTTCATCTTATTCATGTTCCCTCAATTGATGAAAGATCTACACTTTGGATCTTCCAATCCTAAGTACTGTAAATGTGGGAAATGGGTCTGGACAAAGAAAATAACAACACTGGTGCTGTTGTTGTGGCTCCAGACTCATCTGGACATGAACTCAGTGGACTGCAAAGTGAAGCTGGCATTTTCCTGCACTCTGCCATTCTCCTTTCAAGGCTTAGGGTGGGAGTTAAAGGGCACTTGTATAACTCAGTAATACACCTGCCATTTATATACATCAGTGCCACCATGTGAAGGTGCCCCTCACCAGGATTCCTTTACCAACCTCATTTCCTAGCAGGAATCAGGTTTAGAATGATGACGATACAGTAATGATATGTAAAAATACATAATAATAGGACAAGTGCTGCATATTTCTAAAACTCTGGGATGGAAGAAAGAATTCTGAAGTTTGATTGCTAAGCGAACTATGTCAATGGGCACTGGAACCTGAATTACGATGATGATAAATTCCTTCAGATGATAGTGCCATGTATTTCATCAAGTGCCAGAAATCCATACCAATTACCTTCAGTCAGCAGACATCATTTGACTTTGTTCTTGCTACCATCAAAATAAATATACTTGTTTTTGGACAGACTTTTTTAACTAGAAGGGTTAGATACAGACCACAACTCCTTCACTACCACAAGGACCTCCTAAACTTAGCAAAGTAATCTGGTGGCAAAAATAGCAAACTACAAAAGGGTATCATCATACTGCAGGGATTAAATATGAACTGCAACAAGCACTCCACTAACTTTTTTGATATTCTCTTCAGCATGATTGACTGTTCCTCTTCCTTAGTCATGCCAGTCAACTCCTCCAAGTACTCATCAACATCCTGAATTGAAAGCACACTCTTCTTGATGGGAGGAAGCACAGTGGATTCCTCAAAAAATTTGCGTATTGTCTCTGCCACATCTCCCAGTTCTAGGTCCTCAATCATTAGCTCCTGGTTTGTGTTGAAGATCTGGGGATTAAAAAATAATATAACACTGAGACTTCATTATATGCTTCTTTCTTTTTAGTCATTTTGTGCAACTGAGTTCTCTGCCAATAAGAAAAAGCCTGCATAATAAGGCTGATTTACCAGTTTTCCCTAAATCAAAATACCATTTGTATCAGATGAAAAATGCTGTGATATTTCGGAACATATACTTGACATATGACAAGAAACTGCTCTATATACCTGGAGTAATAACAGCTTTCCGCAAAACACAATATGCAGCAAATCTCCTCCAAGAAGAGGGTTGTGTAAATTTTCAGCATGCATTAACTTACTTTTGCACTGAATAAACGCTGGTTACATAAGCATACATAGCAATCCCCTGCACCCAAGTACATAGTGTACATAAATCTTGTTTTACTCTTGCTACTACCATACAAGTCTGTAAAATTTACACATGCTCCTTCGTAGTAAATGGGTTATGAAGGCTACACCTAATCCCTTCAGAGTCAAAAATAAAACTGCCAAGCAGTAGCAAGAGTAAAATAAACACAGCATATATGCCTCTCCAGGCTACAAGGAGGTACCAGTCACTAGGTGGTATACTCTTATCACCTTCATTTGGCTCAGATTTTCACACTTTAGAAGCTTATTTCACATAGCTGGATGCCAGAAAAAGACAATGCTATGGCTCTACATGCTTTCAGCAGCACCATTTTATGACTGACATCATATTCTAAAGGTTAATAAATCATTTCAACTCAACATTCAAGAAGAGATGGCAGCTTTAGGCCCAGTCAGAGTAAAAAGAGTATAGATACGTAACACAAATGTTACCTTTAACTGTATTGCCTATCTCAATATGACCACACAATTTAAAGATATTAGTAAAGAAGTCACTTTTTCACCCAATACTTAGGTAAGGTTGATAATGATTATGATGAATAAAGCAAAAAAATTACTTTAAATGACTACACTGTGTGAAAGTACTCACTATATATTACATACATTATATACAGTTTACATATCATATAATAATGCCACTGATATTTACATGAACCATTATACAGCTCAGTAAACACAGAATGGATTATGAATACTATACTATTATCTTCCCTCTTACAAGCAGCTCCTGTGCTGCCTACCTTCTCTATTAGACAACTACAACAAACCTACCTGGGAGAATAGTTTCACCAGCTGCTTGGACTGAAGGTTGTACACTCTCTTGACAACCCCTGGCAGAAGCAACTTCACCCATAACCGAAGATCTCCCTGGAACTTATCTGTTGTGGGAAAAGATGGAAATTCAATGGAATTTACTCCCAGAAGTCACTGCAACAGTACCAAACATCCCTTCTCACTTTATTACCCCACTATGTAAGAGGTTAACCTTTTCTAACACCACATCCCAAGAATTCAACTATGAAGACAATTATTAAGTTATTTTGGATCACTGAAAGTCTGCAAACCTTAAGAGTCATAAAAAAAAAAAAATCTTCTACTCCTTATTCTAGCATTATCTAACCCTCTAATGCTCCTCATAAAAACCAAATCTATGGATAGATTCATCATGGCTAAATAGAGCCATTCCAACTTATTCACACAAACCAGCACCTACTGACTCATCAATTTTTCACACATTTGCTCAAATCACTGAAATACTTACAAAACAGTGCTCTTCTCCCTCAGTCACCTATCATGACTAATTACTGAGTAGCAACATTCATACACTCTGCTCACTCATCCTTTTCTACAGACTTGCATCTCTGTCTATCTGCCTGTCTGTCTGTCTTTCTTTCTACCAGTCACTTTACCCACCCATCCATCCAATCCTTTTTGTCCCATCAGGAGTGTATGGGCCTGGGGCTAGGCTACTCAGTCCTGGTATTTAAGGCGAGGATGACCAGCCTCACTCTCACACTTACATAATGCATAATATCCTATCAACACTTCTATTAACTCCATCAGTCTGGAGGGCATCTTTCTTTAGCTCAATACATGTAAAATTATCACATAGTAGCAAGAAAGAAACACGGGTTAATGAATATTGTTTCTAACCCATTTACTACAAGTTTCCCTGAAGGTGAATAATAATGTTAGGCAGTATCAACAAGAAAATTTAAAAAGCTATCATACTGAGGAGGTTACTGCCATTGAATTTTCAAAGCAAACCCATCACATACCTTTGCCAGTGCCATATTTGAAGAAATCAGACACTATTTCAGTTTTCCCAGTGTAGCTCGGTTCATCAGCCACAAGAGCACATATCCGCCGGAATTCTCGGAAGGAATTGTCCTTGTGATTGCGATCAATACTGGGGTCTACTGGCCGTGAGGGACGTGATGTTTCACCTGTTGAAAAGACATACTGATTTACAATACTCAGTTCACTTTAACTAGACATAAAATTGTCATCTCTTGATCATGAATGCTGAGCTGTGACATGACACTGACACTACAAGATGAAGTTAGTCATGAAAAAGTGCTGTGGTAAGGATGTGGGGATGTAGTTTGTGTATTGTTTTACTGTATTCTGATCCTAAGCTATGGAAAATTGGCTGCAAAAGAAAGAAAATCTCTGTCAAGTTATAATTAATGAACTATAAAAGTGCAGCAGTGCCCACGGACTGTAGCCTTTTGGACTGGCAAGAGAGGAGATCCGAGCACGGCCATGGTGTTAACAGTTTTGACGTTGTCCCAAAAAGGCAGAGGTGCCGATTCAAGTCCCACCACTTCTGGCCTATGATTTTTCTGGACTACCATTACATATAGTTTCCCCTAATATAGAGTGCAGCTATTTGGAAAAGTTGTGATATCTCAAAACATATCTCTGACGTATAACAAATACTTACTGTAATATGAGACTAATGACAATATCCATTGTGTTGGTAAAGGAAGAAAATTACTTAATAATTATCAGTATAAGATGCTAAAAAAACAAAATTATTGTATAAACAGATTGAGCCTGTGCAGGTTTCCATATCCATGGGGTGAATGGGCTTTATTGTTCATGTACTGCCACTCAGGGATGAATGAGGCTGGTCACTCTCATCTTAAATGTCAGGACCAACTTGCCTAGCCCTGGGCTCCTATGCTCCTCATGGGGCAGCACAGGATTAGATGATGATGATGACTATGATAATGATGAAGTCCGATATTACAAACAAAAATATTATATAAACTACAATGACAGAGAATAAAAATATATACATGTGAACATATCCCTGAGTATATGAGAGGGGTGGCAGTGAGTATGTATGTACTTCATTACTCTCAATTATCCAATGTTTTGGCTAATCTAATCCACCCTCCCCATAAATAATTATGTCACATAATCTCTGTAGGAAAACTTGATTCAGCTTATGAGAAAGCTATTGGACTTAAAGTGTTCACTGTACATATAAGTGCTGCAACTATTGTATGGTCAACATGAAAGGGTTAAATCAAAATTCTCTCTCTGTCTTTCTCTCTGCATGTGCATGCATGCATATGTGCTTGCATACAAGAGTGTCAGTGCGTGCAAGCTACCAAAGGTATCAAATGACCTATTGCTTACCTGGTGGAGATGGAGGGGCAGCATTATTTTTCTTCAATCCAAAGGGAGTGCCTGGAGATTGCTGTGTGGCTTTCTTTTGTGGAGTCTGATTTGTGGCTTTTTTCTGTGGAGTTTGATTTGTGTCTTTCTTCTGAGGTGTCTGTTTCTTGGGAGTGGTCTTCTGTGCAGCACTGCTCTGGTATTCTGGAAGAGAAAAACTATAAATGGTGAAATGCAAGGAAACAGCCAGTAGGGAGCAGAAGGGGCAGCCATCCCAGGCCCAGGTTCACAAATGCACTTACAATCAATTCCTTTTCATAACTGTGACTAGTTATTCCAGGTACCACAAGGAACAGACAGTGAAGAATATCCTTGTGTCTCTAGTTCTTCCTGAAAAATTAATCAAAGCCAGGACAAGGATTTAATCGTACACAAGTATGAGAATTCCACACCTGGGTACCAGACATATATACTTATGAAGCAAAAATGACAACTGAAATTTTTACTTCATTTTCATCACTTCTCCTTCTGTCTTCCTCAACTCATGTACAGTACATCTATCTTTTACCTGTCTCTCACTCCTTCACTTCCTTCATCTCAGAAATCTCAGTTACTTCAACCATCCACTCTCCTAAGGCCCTCCATCACTTCTCTTCATCATATCTCCTCTCTTCCTCACAACATATATAAATTAGCTGCTTTCCCTCCTCCTCATCATTTCCTTAAGGCCTACATTCCTCTCCCTCACTCAAGTCATCTCCTAACCTTCCATCACTATTTCTCTTACAGATGTAGAACAGAGATTACACAGAGCATAGTTGTTGTTGTTGTTGTTCTGCCTTTCTCATAAAAATTTCCATGTTTATTCTTTCTACCAGGCATGGTTTTCTCTAACTTTTTCCTGCCACTTTAACTGGATGGTGTGGTGGATGAGGTAGAGCCTTCCTCTTTTCTGTTCTTTACTCATACACAGTGGTTAGATCTCAGAAGAATTAGCTTATTCTTTTTTTCCAAAAGATAACCTTGTCACAGACCACAAGGCTTCCTGTTACCAGTGCTTCCTGTGTATTCCTTTCCAGGTGTTTTAGTATACTGTTTTTAAAAGAAAGATTTGATTTATAATAAAACCATGGGATACTTCATTATTACTACTGTCAATACACGCATAATAATTTGATGAGCTATCACTCTAAGGAAAATCCAAGCAAGGGATGGGGAAGAGGAGGTTGACAAATTCAGAATCTCCCCAGAGCTCCCAACAACGCTGGTATGATACATAAATAATTTATACTATGTTGCACTTCTCATAAGCTGAAGTACTGTACAAGATGACTTAATAAACACATGACAAATGTGTGAGTACAAAAAATGATGTTTCATATAACACTCACCCAATAATTCCCATGATGCATTCAATGTATCACAATCAAAATGGAATATGTTGAAGAATGTCTTACCATCAATCAAGTCTCGGATTTTCTGTTTGTCATCTTCTTCCAAAGCTTCCCAGCCCTCTATATCATCAACTGGGTCTTCAATTTTCTTTGTAGTGGCTCGAGCACGCTTGAAAGTTTCAAAAATACAATCAACATGGTGCCACTGCTTCATCATTCCACCACTATCTGTGAAAGGGTTGTTGACCAGTTTCCCAATACGAAGAACACCTGCAATGAGAAGTAAGGTTCAAACTTGCTCTATTAGGACTAACTTTTTCCACACACATCTGTATATTTTTTGGTCAACTTTATATCATCAGTCAACTTTACTTCATATTGCAAGCAACAACTTATGCCCCTGACCGGACCAAAACAATTACTGTACTGTACTCTGAGACCTCACTTTAAGGGACCTATTTATATCAAATTTCAGATATAATGGGTCCTCTGACCCTGCTGGACAACTTTTATTATATACCGAAGCAAGGTCTGATACAGAGACAACATCTGGCTACCTACCAAACAAATCTGCTGAATACCGAACTCAAGTCCGATATAGGGAGTGCATGCAGGAGCCTACCGAACAGCCAAGTGCGCGGTGGTGGACAACACATACACCACATGGGCTGTGAGCCACACAGGGTGAATCACATGATCAACAAGTGAGTGGCAGGGGACATCCTGGGTCAAGCAAGTGATATGAACTCATCGTCACTCTGTCCTTTGTACTGACAATGTCTCTGCCAAGGAATACAGGCCAAACCCATATAACACTGATTTCTTGATGTCTTATAACTTGTCCTATATGGGGTACTTAAAAGAAAAACCAACCCTAGGTCCGGTATAGCAAAACCCTATCGGACATCTCATATAACCAAATACTGCACTGAATACTATGTCTGCCTTTCCCCCAAATTAATCCATTATAACTAAGTCTCACTGCATTATAGCTACATACTAAAAGCATATTTGTACACATAATTTCTTACAGAAACCATAGGAGAATCAAGGGATTAGCTATCTGAGAAAAGAAAGCTTACCGTATGTTTAGAGACCACTGGCCATGTTAATAAGTGTATGGTGGGTCTTTTCACATGATGGCAATTGGTGTTGCCACCAACCATTACTGAGATGTCAGTTATGGGGCCATAAGTCCTTGAACCTTACCATAAGATTTGAAATCACAAGCCTAAAACCTTGGGATACACAAGGGCAGTGTACCGTACCTGATGTTATCACACTAATTTTAACAGTTATATATAACATTATAAAATCTTTTCCTACCTTTCTCGCATTTCTGCTTGCACTTTTTACACTTGGCTGCACCCCTCTTGTCATACTCAGCACAAAACGGAAAGGAGTCCATTATGGATCTCTGAAGTAAAGTGGCTTGTTCTGTGTGCCCAAGTACAGGTGATCTTGGACTTAAAATCCAGTGCAGTCTATTTGGTTCATCTAACTGATGAGCTGAAACACTGCTGCCAACAGAAGCTGTCCGGATGAACCGAGAAATGTGTGAACTACAAACAGAAACTGACAGTGATTTTGTTGCAGTAGGCAAGATCTTCCCCCACCAGAACAAAATTGTTCGTCCTCTCCTCATGCAGTGAATGGTGACCCTGCAAAGATACAATAAAAAAAGTTACAACCAATCCCACAGTACCCACCTCTGGGGTGTATGAGCCCAAGGTGGAGCTTGTGTAGTTCAGAATGCTGTATTTAAGAGCAAAATACTGACCCACTGGTTGCATTTATAAGGTATGACTGGAAAACTGTCAGTCAGTTCCAGGAAACTCAATCCATTACAGTATATGCAGGCACAGATGCCAATCTACTGAGCAAATTTATGTGTGGAACATCATGACATGGCAGAATCTGGAAAAATATTCTCAGTGTCAGTAATTTCCTATATAATATTCTCAACATATTTGTCTAGATATATTTTAACGGTAGAGGGCAAAGCAACTGGTATTAATCAATTACTGCATTTTTTGCATGGAAATCTCAATATTACTGGGTCTGACAATACAGTATTTAAGACACACTGAATATATTTTTGTTCAAGGAATTCATATGGCCACCCCTTGTAGGATTAAGGCATAAGGCAATAGATGGATAGATAGATACTGGTAAATATTTTTCTTAACTATATTTAAAATACATTTGTCAAGCTTAAATCCACCTATTTTTACCTAGTGCCATTCATGGTATAGTAAGTGGGAACACATCCACTCAATTGATAGTGTTCCCTTTGGATGACTATAAAATGAAAAGCCAAAGGGTTTATTGCAATACATGATACCATTCCCTATGCTGGGTGGTAACCACACACCTGGTGGTTTTGTAGGTTAAGGCACTCCAACTGAATGGGGCCAAAAGGAGTTTGCATACAAGGAGTAGTTGGGGTTATTTATTCACATAATGCCACTCAAAGGCAAATGAAACTGGTCACCCTCACTTTAAATATCAGAACCCAGCAGCCTGGCCCTGGAGAGGACCAATGATTAAAATTTACAACAGTTTCTTGAAAAAATGTAAACCAACAACTTTTCATAAATATTTCTTAACTATATAATTATAAAAAGTTGCAGAATTTACAATTTCTTAGTTCTTAATGACACAATCAAGTCACTCTAACATGCACACTCCAACTAAATGTAGGAGCTTTCAGGATGATGTGGTTCCAATGACAATTCCGTCCCAGTAATTTTGTACCTACTAATCTAACCTAACCTGCAGTATATTAAGCTAAACATGACGACCTGGAGATAGATCGGTTTGGGGGCTAAATCAATGTGTACCAGTAACCACCTTCAGGACACCGCTTCCTCTGTAAACATGCCTATCATTAGTGCTCTTACTGTAATATTACCACAGTTGTTCTTGGAGAACGTGGGTGTCAAAAATGAATTACACAATTAGAAAACTTCACTCTTAAAAAAATTTCAACATCTACTAATGAGAGCTTCCAGACTCCAACAATATGAACTTCAAGAACGGCACTGCAAGTTAAAAAATATATACAGTATATATACAATATACAAAATAAAAATAAAATTCAATTATGCTACATTCATCACATATTTGTCAATTGCTGAAACTGACTCTTCCAAACACCACAAACTTAAACTTTTCAATCATTAATATGATGGTTACACTGCATTATTTATTGGTTAATATACAGATAGGTTAAAAAGTGGAAAGAAATTAACCGATGGCAATTCTTAACACTACTGCAGACAAGTGTTTTGTAAACTAGGCATATGAGAGTGGGGTTGTATGTTGGAGAAAGGGCAGCCAGATGGCAAAGAACAGAGTGGAATGGAGGCGATTCATTTGTGGCCACTCCTAACGGAATTAAGGCGTCTGGCGATTGATTGATGGATAGGCTGACAGACTGATAGACTGACAACACCCAAGTCGTAACTTCAAGCATCTTTGAAACCCCTTAGGATACCATACTGAACGTAAAGCAATATTGGCACAGACCCTCTAAATTGAAATAACTACACACAGCTTACCACACTGGTTGTCCCAGCTCGAACACTTGACATGAACTCTTATCAGAAGACCTGTGGGTCTTCCAATTCCCACAAACACTCCTCTATGTAATGAAATCTAACATGTGGACGCCAGCATTGTCGCGTTATCTTCATAACTTGACGTATGATTAATGCTGATAACATGTGAACATTTCACTAAAAAAAAAAAAAAAAACTCACTTGCACCTTACAGATGTAATGTACTACTGTATATAAATTACCAGATGAGGATAAGGTATAAACTTAAGGCATAAATTTACTTTAAGCTTAGGTAAGAAATGTTTTACGTCTCTGTGGCAACTAAACAATAAGTTCGTTTCACTGTGTTCTGACTTAACGTATAATAATAAATAATAACCTCAAAAGTTTCAAATGAAAAGTGTAAACAAACATAAGGTAGCGTGGAGAAAAGGAAATGCAAAGCCTCAGTACTCTCCTTGCTTCCTATAACGCAATACTACCAGGAATTGGACATATCATGCCGTCTCCGACAGAAACTGCATCTGCTGTTAAAGGGAAACTCTGGCATTTAAACTGAATCACTTTAAATGAGAAATTTACCATCGAAAAACAAAAGCACATGGATTGTATGGTAAAGGAAGTAATGAAGAAGGGCAGGAAAACGGAGGGAAAGAGGAAGGAAGACTGACAAAAAGGAGGAATAGGGAGGGGGAAAATAAGAAAATGGATCCCCGGCTCGTGATCGTTGCTTAGCTTGTGTTTGTTGTACAGGTAACTGTTTACTGTTGTGAGCGATCTTTTCGTTACTGTTTTTACTTTCGTGACTGTGACCATCCTGGCAGGCAGAGGCAAGGGCACATTGTGCTTGACCCCGGCAGAGAAATCCCCCTCTCTCCCTCAGCTACAAACAAGACTGAAAGGTAATGCATGATGAAGGTTCGTGGGAGAGTTTATTACACAGTAATAGCAGCAAGGTGGTCAACAGAGGGAATTGGAGGAAAGACGTTAAATCTCTGGCAGAAATCCAGAGTATTAATCTATATAGGAAAGAGAAAGTAAATGGTCTTCGACAGTTAATTTAGACTTCGAGAACAGTTCTGGCTTAGTAGCCTACCTCCAGTCAGTCCTCAGTCAGTTTTTGTCCGATTTAAACCAAACTTGGCGGAAGGGTTGAGGGTAATCCAATGAGGAAACCTTTTTTTTTTTTTTTTTTTTTAGAGAGAGAGAGGGAGAACATGTCAAAGGTCGAGACCATAGGGGTAGGTCAAACGCTGACCAAGAAATAAATAGTTTTTATATTTTTATTTATTTTTTTGCCAAATTTTGGGGAAGGGGTTTAGAGTAAAGTAAGAATGAAGTTGGTCAATACTGAGAACAGCCAGTCAAAACGTCAAGCTCCTAGGGCAAGGGCAAGTTTCGACCCGCTCGCACGCATGTGTGAGTGTGTGGTTCGAAATAATACGATAAAAATATTGAAGTTAATCCCATTTTTGTATCGTACTCAACCTGAATGCAGGTAAGTTGCCAATGAAAGCGTTTGTTGACCTTGCAATTAATTTTTACCCATATATAACTACTTATCTTTATCAGTGACACATTCCGGAAAACGCAGTCATAGATGGAACGCGGGAATAATAAAAATCGAGTAGTGTCCCCACTCCAAACATGTATGTTGAAAACGTTTTCTATATTCATCTTGACGGTAGTCAAATTATATTTCACATGTTTTTATTCTCTGCGTACGTTCAGTTCAAGACATTCATATGTATATGATTAAAGAATCTGATTTTACTCAAACGGTTAGACTTCATCACGGGATGATGTGATATTGGACAGGTTTCCATGGCGTAAGAAAGATTATATGTCCATCATTTAGCACATTTTTTGCTCTTCTATTAGAATATTTTACTAGATAAAATAAAAATAAATAGTTACACATGTTTCTTTTCAAAAGCAGTGACCTATCTATAGACTATTTTAGTTGATTTTAAATACCTGCATAAATATCTTGGGTTGAGTTGAAGGTGGCAGTGATGCAGGGTCAGGTTTGGTCAGTTGGCTGTGTCAGGTATGATCATACTTCATAGGATCAGTTCTATAGTATGACTGCAGGGTGTTCTTGCCCAAACAAGACACCTACCAAACCACGATGAGGATACTTAGTGCGAGCCCCTGAACGGGAAGCGGCACTGAGACTTCGTCCTGTGCATTGATGACCGTTCCGACCCCTTCGGGGGTTTGGAGGGGGCTCGCACAGGCTGAGTGGTGCGGGTAGTCATACAGGAATTGGTTTTCTTTTTTGAACCACTCCCAGTCTGGTCTGGGAGTAATAATACTACCATGCGTGTATATACGTAATCATAATCCCATTCTCTAGTGTGATTTTGGAGTAAAAAATGCTGCGACATACATTTACATAGATGTGATCTCTTCCTCTGCACACACCAGCACAGGCTGAGTGCCTGGGTCATACGTATAGTTCCTCTCTAAAATAATTATTCTCTATCGACTGAGTTCGTCATGCGCATTGGCACTTCCGTAATACCAAGAACTGCACCAACTTTATTTATTCACCACTATAGTCCACATTTACCAATCACGTCCATCATTTCCGTATATTACCTGGATTTTCATCATAATGTTCAGTCAAAGGCTTGTGATAAAGACCGCTCTGTTTACTTTTACCTTGGACCTCGGTATGAAAAACAGTGTTAAGGTAATTTTTGGCTGCATAGAATATTATTTGCCAATTAATTTCCTTCATTTGGCGCAGGTTAAGATGACATCGCCCACATCACTGGTGAAAGAAATTCAAGGAGTAGAGGAAGAGAGACTACTGTAAACTACAATACTTTACCCCATCTTACACTACACCCTAACCTAACCTTCCATCCTTACCTTACCTTACCTCACCTTTCCCTGCCACACACACACACACACACACACACACACACACACACTGCCCTCCTGACATTTTAGGGAACTGATTGCTGACTCGACCCAAAGACCTTCACTGTATACTGCCACACAAACGACCTCGCTGCTGTTGGAGAGAGAGAGAGATGATCCACACAGACACTGCGGCCTCTACGATACTGTCATGCCTTACCACAGTTACATACTTATACTCTAGTCGCAGACGTGGAAGAAAAGGATAGTGCAGCAGAAAGCTTCCCTCCTTGTTTTATGAACGTGTTATATATATATATACAGTATATATATTACGTTAAGGTGAGTCGTATGGAGCATGATTGCAAATTGGCCCTACATTGTCTCATGCCCCAACAGTAGAGACAAGAATAAGGACAAGAGAGAGAGGAAGAGAGATACAAAGAAGCAGAGGCCAGCAAAAACAGTGGCAGTGAAGGAAACTTGAGCAACCTGAAGCAATGTTAACTGTTCATCACACACCCCTTAGGACACACACACACACACACACACACACACACACACACACACACTAAAGAATACCTCATCTCATCACACAGCCATCTTAGCTTCACCTTACTACACACTGCCACACACACTTCCCTATCACATTTCATCACACCCCACCTCAATTCGCCATCCCTTGCCTCACTGCCGTACCAAATTCTCTACCATCTTTACCACACTTTATCGCATTCTGGTACATCTTTCCACACTCTACCATACCCTGTCACACTCTACCACTTACTCTTATACTCTACCACATCCTATTACTCTCTACCACACTCTATTATTCTCAGTCATACTTTATCACACTTTACCATCCTCTAACACACATTACCACACACTACCATTCCTTACATCACCCTACCATGCTCTTCTCCCCACAACCACACTGCTCTTCACCCCACCCCACCCTACCACACTACACCGCACCACATTCCTCAGCATACCACACCCTATCACACTACATAACACCACACTCTACACCCTACCCAACCCTACCACACTACACCACACCACATTCCACACCACACCACACCATACTGCTTCACACACTACCACATCACACCACACCACACTGCACCCCACCCCATCCCACCCAGCTAACCCTGAACTACTTCCCTCTGTCTTAAATATATCACCTTGTCCCAGTCAAGTTCGACCTGGCTTCATATAATCTAATATAACTTAATGGACTTTAAATATTTTTCATTCCAGTCTAGTCTAGTGTCACCTACCCGACCCACACCTAATCTAGCTTTACCTAAATTAAGGGTGTTGGCAGACAAGGATAAGGGTGTTGGCAGACAAGGACAAGGGTGTTGGCAGACAACAATCACGTGCATGATGCTGAGTTGCCAGATGGTAAATATTGCAAGGTCAGGCGTTGACTGGAATTTACCACTCCCACCACAATCATTCACTGACTAGAGACATTATGACAACACACGCAAAAAAAAAAAAATGGTCAGTTATGTTTAAATAGTGAGGTATACACACACACACACAACACACACACACATACACACACACACACACACACACATACACACACACACACACACACACACACACACACACACACACACACACA
>JAGKTI010000701.1:103977-118058 GCA_018397915.1 Birgus latro | reverse complement strand
ACTGAGGACAGTGCAGAGACTGGTGAAGCGGTTCAAGGACAGTGGGAAGGCCATTCCTCCCACTCCACTTCCCAAGCCTAGGAGACCTCGTAAGACAACCTTCAGGACCAGTCAGCTGATCTCAAGGCAAGTTGGCAAGGATCCAAGGCTAACAGCATGGGATTTAAAAGAAAAGAACCCACAGTTGCTGGCAGATGTGTCTGTCAGAAGTGTGCAGCAGCTGTTGGATGATGATCTGCGCTATAGGAGTTTTTGTGCTCGTAAAAAACCACTGCTAACTGCACTTCAGAAGAAAAAGAGAGTAAATTTTTGTAAGAAATATCTTGCCTGGAGTGAGGAGCAATGGAAAACTGTGCTTTGGAGTGATGAGTCAACATTTACTGTCACTGGTACCCCTTCATCACGAGTGTACCGCAAACCAGGCAGTGACCCCCTGGATCCAAAGTACACTTCCAAGTTTGTTAAATACCCAGCCTCACTCATGGCTTGGGGCTGCTTTACATATTATGGTGTTGGTAGGTTGGTAATTCTACCTGCAAATGAAAAAGTGAACAAGAACATTTATTTGGAGCTCTTATGTGATGTTTTAAGTGACTTTTTTGATAAAACAGAGGCAAGAGTATTTATGCAAGATTCTGCCCATGCACATGTTGCAAAGTCAGTGAAACAGTGACTAACAGACTGTGAGGTTCCCTTTATTCGAGATTGGCCCGGAAACAGCCCAGATATCAATTCTATTGAGAATTTATGGGTGCACATGAAGCGGCAGCTGCATAGTATGGACACATCATCTTTGCCTAAACTTGAGGCTGCAGCTATGGAGCAGTTTTAGTCCGTCTGTTCTGCAAAACTACGCCATCAGTCTCCCCAGACGCCTTAAGAAGATAATAAAGGTGAAGAGAAATGCCAGTAAATACTAAATTCAATGGTGAGTGTTAATTTGTTTCCCCTTGCTAACCACAAGAATGTTTTCTTTTTTTAAGATGGCGTCAACACTTTCCTCATCTACTGTATAGTAATGTAAATGTGTTAATATCTAAGAATGGGGAAACTGGAGACTATATAAATGAAAAGAAACCTGAAATTGTTTGCTTCGTGGAGACTGAATTGTCCCGAGATGATGAAACAAAATTATTTGGATGGAACCTTTCCTCTCCTTCATCCTTCTATCCTCTTGTCTTTCTTTCCTACATTCTTTCCTCAACCTTCAGCCTACAGGTATCTTTACACTCCCTCTTCTGTCTTCCTTTCCTTCATTCTTTCCTCTTCCTTCTTCCTGTGGGTGACTCTACACTGAGTGACATGCCAAATGGTTTCCTGTACACCAGGAAACCATTTACTATTTTGGGTGAAAACCAAATTTTGGGGCCTGGTGGTTTAGTGGGTAATTACGGCGCTCCAATCGGATTGAGCCGGTGAAGATTTATATCCAAGGGGTGGTTGGGGTTTACTGCTTAGGTAATGCCACTCAGGGATGAGTGAGGATGGTCACTCTCATCTTAAATGTCAGGACCAACTTGCCTAGCCCCGGGCACCAACGCTCCTCATGGGGCAACGTAGGATTGGATGATGGATGGATGGATGAACAATTATAATACTGTATTTGGAGGAAGGATAGAGAAAGCATGTTTGGGGGAGGTATAATGATTTTAACCCGTACTGACTTAAGAACAAAAAATACAGAAATTGAAAATACTATGGCTGAACTTTTGGGAATGGAAATAGAGGTCTGTTATGGAGAAAAAATAGATGTAACAGTATTTTATATGCCCCCCCAAACTAGGGCATGGACAAAAGAAGATTATGAACAATTGATAAGAGAATTCATCACTAAGCTAAAGATGTTAATTGAATGAGGAAATAGAATAATAATCATGGGAGATTTTAACTGTAGAGAAGTTGACTGGGAAAGTATGATTGCTGGGAACAATGAGGCATCATGGGGAAATAAATTAATGGAATTGGTGATGGAAAACATGTTAATTCAGTTAATTAAAGAAAATACAAGAATTAGAGGAGAAGACGAACCATCAAGCCTCGACTTGGTATTCACAAGGGACCCAAACAATGTGAAGACCATAACCTACCAATGCCCCTTTGATAAACATAATCATCTGGTTATTGAGATGGAAGTGGTGGGAGTAAGGAAAGGAGAAAAGAGATGAAAAACAAAGAGAAAATAGATACAATTATGGGAAGGCAGACTTTGCTTCCCTGAGGAACTTTTTCCAAAATGCAGACTGGAGTAAAAAGAATGCAATCACAAATGTTGATGAGAAATATGAGTTTTTGATAGAAGTATATAAAACAGCAGTTAGTAAATAAGTCCCAAAATTCTCCACAGCAAATGGAAAGGAAAAAAAATGGTTTAACAACAGATGTAGAATGGCACATAAGGCAAGAAAAAGAGCATGGAATACACTGAGAAGAAGGTATAGTGAAAGGGCTTGGGAGGAGTAAAAGCAGGTAAGAAATTAATATGTATGGGTGTGGAGAAAGGAAGAAAGGAAATAAGAAAAAGATATAGCAAATCTTTGTAAAAAAAAAGAGCCTAAACTATTTTATAAGTTTAGGAACGGTACAATGAAAGTTAAGGAAAGTATAATAAATTGAGGGATGGAGATGAAACTTACGAAAGAGAAGAAGAACTGCATGAAATAATGAACAACAAGCTGCAGTCAGTCTATGTGTTGGAAGAGGAATTTAGGGAACCTGAAATGGAACCCAGGACGATGAGAATGACAGAGATTCCATTTGACATGAATGAGGTGCTACAGCTGATGAGGGACTTGGATGTGAGGAAAGCAATGGGACCACATGGTGCAGCTGGATGGATCCAGAAGGGATGTGCTGACCAATTAATATGGCCTGTTTATGTTATCATTAAGAGCTGTCTGGAAAATGGATTACCTAAAGACTGGAAAAGAGCAAATATTGTGCCAATCTTCAACGGAGGATATAGAGAAGATCCACCCAATTATAGACCTGTATCACTTACCACTGTTGTTTGTAAAATTTGAGAAAATTATTAGAAAAAAATAGATAAAGTATTTAGAAGAAAATGGAGTGATAACACCAAGACAATTTGGTTTTAGGGAAGGAAGATCATATGTTACCAACCTATTAAGTTTCTACAGTAGGGTAATAAATGTCATATAAGAGAGAAGGATGGGCAGATTGTGTCTCTCTTGATCTCAAGAAACAATTGACAGGGTGCCCTATAAGAGACTGCTGTGGAAGTTAAAGACCTCTGGAGGGGTGCATGGGACACTATTAAAGTGGATGGAAGATTATCTGATAGGAAGGCAGATCATTTAGTTTTTTTAAGGCTCCAACATGCTTGCATGCGTCGACCTTGGCCATCTAATGGAGGCTCTCCATGCTGCTCGATCTATGGCAGCCTCCCTGTTCAGTCCCTTAACCCTGAGGTCACACTTAACGACCTCGTCCAACGTCTTTCTTGGTCTATCCCTGGCAACCCCACCCCCAATATTAACACTTCTCTCCTTCTGCACCCAGTTATCATCCCCCATCCACTCCACATGCCCAAACCATCTCAATCTACCTCTCCTCATCATAACACCAATACACTCCAGTCCCATCCTACCTCTCAACTCTATGATTGTAAACCCAGTCCCCCAAGGCCTTGCACGCAGGGACGCACTGCATATCCACCTAATCACTGTCATTTCTGTATGTTTGAACCTGCGAATATCCTCTTCCTTCACTTCCCAGGTCTCACTACCATACAGCATCACACTCCTACACACGCTCATACAAAGACCCCTTAGCACGTAGGAAGAGTCCCCTCAATGTCATGAGAGGCAACAGATCCCTGTACTTTTTCCAACCACTTCTCACTCTAGCCACAGAGCTAGCTCCAGCCTCACCTACAGTACATAACATGTCTCCCAAATAACAAAACTCTTCCACACACTCAAGAGACTCACCAGCAAGTTCAATCCTTTCACGTCTAACAACACAAACACTGCACAACATGGTATTACTTTCCACACTCTTGCGACAAATTGCACATGGCCACTCTCCCTCTTCTTTGACTGTACCACCACCGGAGCTAGATATCATCACTTTTGTTTTATCTGCATTTACCCTTAAGACTTTGTGCCCCATACCATCTCTACATTTCCTAAATCTTTCCTCCGTCTCCCTTTCATTCTCTGCAAGCAACACCAAATCATCAGCATTCAATATCTCCCACGGAGTCCATTTTCGAAGTCATGTGAGAGGGCTTCAAGTACAATGATAAATGACAAGGGACTCAAAACTGATCCCTGATGCACACCGACATTCACGGACAACTCATCTCTCAAACCTCCATTCACTCTTACCTGGGTGCGAGCACCCACGTACATGGCCATAACCACCCTAACCAGCCACTCCAACCTAAGCGTTCTCATTGCCCACTTCACCACTTTTTCCAAATCAACAAAAACAAAGTACAGTTCCATTTTCTTTCCGATCTATTTTTTTCTGAAGCTGTTGAACAATGAATATGGTGTCAGTGGTCCCCCTGCCTGGCATAAACCCAAACTGCATCTCATCAATATTCACTCTTTCTCTAATCATACCTTCTAGAACTCTCTCCATTACCTTCACTATTTGATCTAAAAGCTTTATAACTCTATAATTCCCTCTTTCCAGGGCATCACCCTTCCCTTTATACACATTTACAATTACACTCTTCAGCCCTTTATCTGGGACAACACACTCATATATAATCATGTTTATCAGGTCAGTGACTTACCTCATCCCTATATCTCCTGAGGCCATCAATATTTCGGCAATCAATCCTGACACACCTGCTGCCTTCCCCACCCGTATCCTGCCTATTGCCACACTCACAGTAGAAGCGTCAATCAAAGGCCAAAGGCCAAACACTGGATCTGCTGCCTCCAAACCTTCCCTGTCCCAGTCAAACTCCTCATTCAACAACCGGCTATAATGCACTCTCCGTACATCTTTAACATCCCCACTGTTCACCACTACCCTTCCTTCATCATTCTGCACACACTGCTCACCTATAATATCCCAATTATCCCTCTTCACCTGTTTTGCCACCTTAAATATCACATTTTTCCTTTCCACATGATTTAGGTCATCAAGTAAGAGTTTCTGTGACTCAGACTTTGCCCTGTATACCTCTCTTCTAGCCCTATGCTTGGCAGCCAAGTATTCCTTCTTGTTACCATCCTTCTTCCATTCCTGGAAAAGCTTTCTTTTCTCCTTAACTGCAGCTTCAACACACTCATCCCACCACCTAGTAACTTTATGTCTTGGTGGGCCTCTAGTCCAACCGCATACTGCATCAGTAACTCTCAAGAGGTTGTTCTTGAGGGCTCTGTACTGTTCATTAATGCCTCTGTCTACAGCTCCCTGTTCAGCCACTACTCTCCTCATCTCACCATAGAAGGCATCCCTTACTGCTTGATTTTCCAGCTTCCATATTTTCCTTCTAGGTATACATGTTTTTCATCACTCGTTCTTTAGGCACCATGTCACAAATCAATAGTTTGTGCTGCTGCAGATGAGAACAGTTATAAGAGACAAGGTTTCCCAGTGGAGAAATGTGAATAGTGGAGTACCCCAGGGCTCTGTCTTAGCCCCAATAATGATTCTGATATACTGTATATATAAATATACATGGGGTGAGGTTAGTCACTGACCTGATAAATATGATTATATATGAGTGTGTTGTCCCAGATGATTGGCTGAAAAGTGTAATTGTAAATGTCTACAAAGGAAAGGGTGATGCCCTGGAAAGGGGAAATTACAGAGGCATAAAGCTCTTAGATCAGATAATGAAAGTAATGGAGAGGGTTCTAGAAGGTATGATTAGAGAAAGAGTGAATATCGATGAGATGCAGTTTGGGTTTATGCCAGGCAGGGGGACCACTGATGCCATATTCATTGTTCGAGTGCTTCAGGAAAAATATATTGGAAAGGAAAGGGAATTGTATTTTGTTTTTGTTGATTTAGAAAAGGCCATTGACAGAGTCCCTAGAGAGGTGGTGAAGTGGGCAATGAGAAAGCTAGGGTTGGAAGAGTGGCTAGTTAGGGCGGTTATGGCCATGTACATGGGTCCTCGCACCCAGGTAAGAGTGAATGGAGCTTTGAGTGATGAGTTTTCCGTGAATGTTGGTGTGCATCATGGGTCAGTTCTGAGTCCCTTGTTGTTTATCATGGTGCTTGAAGCCCTCTCACGTGACTTCAGAGATGGACTCCCATGGGAGATGCTGTATGCTGATGATTTGGTGTTGATTGCAGAGAATGAAAAGGAGGCGGGGGAAAGATTTAAGAAGTGGAGAGATGGTATGGGGTACAAGGGCTTAAGGGTAAATGCAGATAAAACAAAAGTGATGATATGTAGGGTTGGTGGCGGTAAAATCAGAGAGTGTTGATTGCGGAGAATGAAAAGGAGGCGGAGGAAAGATTTAAGAAGTGGAGAGATGGTATGGGGTACAAGGGCTTAAGGGTAAATGCAGATAAAACAAAAGTGATGATATCTAGGGTTGGTGGCGGTACAATCAGAGAAGAGGGAGAGTGGCCATGTGCAGTTTGCCACAAGGGTGTGGGAAGCAATTCCATCTTGTGTAATGTTTGTGATAAGTGGGTGCACAAGAGATGTAGTGGTATTAGAGGTAGACTGCGAGATGATGCTGATTTCATGTGTGCGGCATGTCGGGGAGAGCAGGTGGAGATTGTCAGGCGTGAGAGGGTTGAACTTGCAGGTGAGTCTCTTGAGTGTGTGGAGGAGTTTCGTTATTTGGGAGACATGTTATGTGCCGGAGGTGGGGCTGGAGTTAGCTCGGTTGCTAGGGTGAGAAGTGGTTGGAAGAAGTTCAGGGAGCTGTTGCCTCTCCTGACATTGAGAGGACTCTCCTTACGTGCTAAGGGGTCTTTGTATGCAGCATGTGTTAGGAGTGTGATGCTGTTTGGTAGTGAGGCCTGGGCAGTAAAGGAAGAGGATATTCGCAGGTTTAAACGTACAGAAATGACAATGATTAGGTGGATGTGCAGTGCGTCCCTGCGTGCAAGGCCTGGGGGGGCTGGGTTTACGATGGAAGAGTTGAGAGGTAGGATGGGACTGGAGTGTATTGGTGTTGTGATGAGGAGATGTAGGCTGAGGTGGTTTGGACATGTGGAGAGGATGGGAGATGATAATTGGGTACAGAGGGTGAGAGGTGTTAATATTGGAGGAGGGGTTGGGAGGGGTAGACCGAGAAAGACATGGGACGAGGTCATTAAGTGTGACTTAAGGGTTAAGGGACTGAACAGGGAGGCTGCCAGGGATCGAGCAGCGTGGAGAGCCGTTATTAGGTGACCAAGGCCGACGCATGCAAGCATGTTGGAGCCTTCAAAAACGAAAACGAAAACGATACCAGATGGCAAGGCAAGAGACATATCACTGTAGTGTATGTTCCCCCTAAGACAAGGGCATGGAATGAGGACGAATACCAGGAGATGTTCTCAGACAAGGTTAGACACCTACAGAAAGTGACTGAGAAAAGCGACAACATAATCCTGATGGGTGATTTTAATTGTAAAGAGGTGAACTGGGAGGAATGGGACTCAGGAGGTAGTGAAGATTCATAGGGCAGTATACCGTTAAATGTAGCAATGAATAATGTAATGACCCAGTGGGTCAAACAAGAGACATAATTTAGAGATAATGACACACCAGCAAGACTAGATTTACTGCTAACCAAAGAACCTGACGTAATTGAATGCCTGAAATATCTGTGTGATATAGGAAAAAATGATCATGTAGCGACTGAGTTTCAAATGACAGAAGGGAATGTGGCACCAAGAAATGAGTTATACAGGCATGGAAGATACAATTTTGGGAAAGCAAATTCTTCAGGACTGAGGAAATTTTTAGAAGAAGTGAACTGGAAAAAATTCAGGGAAACGAGAGAAATGCAGAAGAAGCGGGACATCTTTCTCGATTCTATAATTCGGGTGTGGAAAAATATGTGCCAAGAGTAAGTGAGAGAGATGTGGAAAAAAGGCTGGTTCAACAGAAGGTATATAACAGCAAAAAAGGAATGGGATGTGACATGGAACACTTGGTGAAAGAGAGGTAACAACAGAACAAAGGAAGTATATAAAAGAACTAGAAATGAACATACACGCAGCCATCCACATTCGCAGAATTAACTTTCGTGGGTCTCGCAGATTCACGGATTGCCCCTCTGTGGAGCCAAGACTGAATTTAATGGGTATAATTGTAAGAAGTTGTGGTATATATGTAGCTGACGACTTGCCCACACTCACATGTGGGCAAGTCTTTAGTTATTTGTGATATTTTATGATGCTTTCAGGTCCCAGATATAGTTAATTAGGTACAGTATGTGAACACTTGCTCATAGGGGGTGATTTGCGGCTGTAGAAGCATTTACTGAAGGGCGCACCAAACATTCACAGAAAATCTACATCTGTGGAGGTCTGTGTCTCCTAACCCCGCGAATGTGGAGGGCTGCCTGTACAAGAATACCTAAAGAGGAAGAAAGAAACTCTGAAAAAGGTATAATTTACAAATGTAAAGAAGAACCCAAAATGTTTTATTGGTTTGTTGATGGCATATTGAAACAAAAGGAGTGAATCAATAAGCTGAAAGTAGGAGAAAAGGTCTACAAAGATGTGGTAATGCACGCTGAAATAATGAATAAATGATTCCAATCAGTTTTCACTACAGAAAGAGATTATGTGGAAGGTGAGGGAGTGACTAGAAATGTGGTGTTAAAAGATATAAAAGCGGGAGTGCAGGAAGTGTATAAATTACTGGAAACTCAGGATGTAAGGATGGCCCCGGGGCCTGACAGGATCTCTAATTGGATACTAAAGGAATGCAGAGAACAACTGGCAGGTAAGATTCACAGTTTCACTGTGTGTTCCCTGGAAGAAGGGAAAGTGCCTTGGGAGTGGTAGTGACCCAATGTGGTACCAATTTACAAAGGAGGGGATAAGGAAAAACCCCTGAATTATAGACCGGTGTCTCTGACCAGTATGGTCACAAAATTGTGCGAGAGAATCATGAAAAACAGATGGATAAAATATCTGGAGGAGATGGACATTTTGGCAGAAAGTTTGGATTCAGAACTGGGAGGTTGTGTGTCTCTAATTTACTGAGCTTCTACTCAAGGGCATTTGACATGCTACAGGGGAGAGATAGCTGGGTGGATTGTGTATAATCAGATCTGGAGAAAGCCTTTGACAAGGTATCCCATAAGTGATTACAGTTAAGTGGACACTGGAGCACAGAGGAGGACTGAAGGGGAACTTCTTGGAATTGATAAGAGACTTCACAACAGACAGACAAAAGAGGATATTAATAAATGACATGATGTCAGGGTGAAGGGAGTCCTGCAGGGCTTGCTGCTGGTGCCCATAATGTTCCTTATTTATGTAAATGATAAGGTGGATGGAATGAACAGTTATAAAAGCCTGTTTGCAGATGATGCAAAGATCATGAAGAAAGTTGAAGTTGAAGAGGATTGTAAAATGCTGCAGGAAGATCTGGATAGGATTTATGATTGCAGCCAGGTATCGGAAATGAAATTGAATGATAAAAAGAGCAAAATACTGGAAATGCGTAGAAGTACTGAGAGGCCATCACTGAATTACTCAATGAGAAAGGAACCAATCACAAAAGTGAGAGAAGAAAAGGACTTGGGAGGGTTGGTCCAGGATAATTTGTCACCCGAAAAATACATTAACAAGATTGTCAGAGACATATAAGCTCCTGACAAACATAAAAGTGACATTTCAATACGCGGATAAGGAGATGATGAAAAAATTGATGGTGACTATGATCCGCCCCAGGTAAGAATAAGCGGCAGTGGTGTGGTCGCCCCATAAAAAGTTATATAAACAAGATTGAGAGTATATAAAGAACAGCAACTAAGATGGTCCCTAGTCTGACAGATCTATCAAACAAGGAAAGACTAGAAAAGCTGTGTCTGCCTTCTTTAGAAGAAAGAAGAGAATGGGGCGACATGATTTCAGTGTTCAGAGCAATGATGATAGTTGATAAAAGTGACAGAAAAGACCTGTTTGAATGTGATCTGGGAGCAACAAGAGGACATAGAGAGAAACTGAAAAAGACAAGTTGCTTCAAAGATATCAAGAAATACAGTTTTCCACAGAGATACACTGAACTGTGGAATAGCCTGGACAAAGAGATCATCCAGTTCAAAAAACTTAAATGAGTTTAAAGCAAAGTTTGACCGACTGAGACATAGAGAGAGGATCTCGTGAGTGTAGCTCATTTCCAGTATATCACAACTAGGTAAATACAACAAAGTAAATACACACACACTGTCACGATGATTATCCAATGCTACTGGGATTTTGCTCCCTCCCTCTTCTTCTTTTTCCCACTTCTTTTCTTCTAGTTTATTCATCCTTCAACAGAACTACCAAAGCTAAAAAGATGAGGCACAACTTTGAATATGCGAGACTGTCTCGCTGGAAATGGCTGGGGCACATATATAGAAAAGGAGGCAGGTTAATCCAGGATGTGCCAGAGTGGACTGCTAGAGGAAGAAGAGGCAGAGGTAGGCCGTGGGAAACCTGGTTGAGGACAATGAAAAGAGAAGCAGGAGAGGAGTGATGGTGGGACTTGGAGATGGCAAGAGACAAATATTGGTGGAGAGAGTTCATCAAGGCCCTATGCATCCCATGGGGTGCCAAGGGAAAGGATTGATTGATAATCCTATGATGGGTTGCACTCGACCTTCGACTTCCCACACTAAAAGGGGGGGAGACAAGTCCGGGAATCACAAAAGTCTGGGAATCGCAAAAGTAGGGTCCCACATACCATTCCCCGGACTATTACCATACTCTGTCCGAATTCTCCAATATTGTCTGGCAATTATTCCGATATTCTAGAGCATTCTGGAATGTAGGCTACCTATACCAACATAACTAACATAAACAGTACATAAAATAATAACATTGACACAAAAATAATAATAATTGGCACAATAGCAGTATTTTGCTAGCTACAACCCTAAGAATGATTGTTTAGACAGTTGTTGATGAGACTGTGGAAGGTATGATAGAAGAAGATCAAAAAGCTGAGGAAAAAAGAGGAAAATGAACAAGGAATGGAACACCACAAGGTGAACCAGCCACACTCATTAGCTGACTGAGATAAACACACAATCATAGATTCAATCTTGGACTGAATCGGCAATTTTAATTGGAAAATATTTTATTCTTTTTCACCATATAGGTTTGTACACCTAATTATTTGAAATTCAGTCAAGAATTTGTGCTTAATTTAATTATTAATAGAAAATCAGGATTCAGAGCAAAAATTTCATAAAGTTAGCAGAAGTGTTTTGCATCTAGCATAACAACTCATCTTGATGGACTTTTGTTTTGTAGTACATATCGATTTACAATGCAGATACAGATTTTTGTACTCAAAATAAATATTTATACAAAATAGAAGTCTGTCAAGGTGTGCTGATGATCTGAAGGAGGAATATCTGCTAACAACTGATCAGCTGACCGAGATGCAAACACTGACGATCTGAAGGGGAAACATCTGCTAACATTGGCGTATTTTAGCTCTGAAATATAATTTTTTAATTAAGTTATATTAAGTACAGTTTTTTTTGGAATATTTCAGATAATTAGGTGTGTATGAGCCACTGTGGCGAAAAGAATTAAAATATTTTCTAGTGAAAAGTGCCGATTCAGTAGTCACACCGAGTCAGGTGAACTAAGTGAGTAGGGATGGACCCCACTGAGTTCGTCCATGAGAAAATATATATTTTTTTAATTACTTATGAATTTTATTGTGTCCAAGCCACCCATAAATTTTACTGTGCTATGCAATAAACTATTTATAATGGCATCTGTGAAAGGTAAAAGGTAAATGGGATATTGCTATCAGTTAGGAACTGGTGGGAAGCAGGTTAGTGCCCAAGATGTGTTTCATGTATGAAAATATCTTCTTGTGTGTGTTATTAATGGCCTTTATCGATTCAAAACTTTGTTAAAATTATACTGTGTTGTGCAGCAGACTGCTTATAGTTTTATATGAGAGAATAATGGCCGGACTTTTGTGAGAATCCCGGACTTGTACGGGCATTTATTTGGCATTTGATAATATTGTCTGGTCTCAGCTCGTGTCCAGGAAATCCGAAATTCAGGAAACAGGGGTCCGCCAAATCGAGGGTCAAGTGTAGTTGTTTTACGAGGAGGGGCACTAACCCTCTGCCAACCCACTTCCTGACATGTAGGGAATGAATAATGCAATTAATGCTAAGTCAACTGTCCATATCCCTCCTATGCATTTAAATAGGATGAGAAAGTACAGTAAACTTTTTATAATGATGTACAGTAAACTTTTTATACTGGACTAACAGGGGTGATAAAAGCTACATTCTGGTACAATTATGCAGACCAAATTACTATAAAAAAAAAAAAACAGTATATTATACTGCTTGCACATTTGCCATTACATGTGCTATAATGTGGTTGCTCTGGACTTTTTACAGTTACAAAATTAAATCAGTTATATGTTAACAAAAATAAGTTAGATATATGTTTAATTTAAGTGAAGGCTAATGCTGCAAGGCAGAGTTTACAGTAAAGAACTGAGCTGATAAAATAAATTACCGGGTAGTCCATCATAATCACTACACAGATGATTAGGCACTGCTGAGCCTCAGCCTTCAATACTCTAGAAGGATATGATATTTCAACCTGAGCCTCAACCTTCAATACTCTACAGGATATGATATTTCAACCATATCACACTAAAATAGTGTCTTAAATACTTCTTTATCATCACATCTAAGCATACAGCATAGTGTGACAAGAGGGAGGTTGTTGCACTCATTAAAATGTTTCTGAGAGTACAGTATAATGGTGCATGTGTGTAACAGGAGGAAATGTTAACTTCTATCTCGCAGATTCCTTGCTTCCCCAGGAAACTGTACTACACAGGACTGGCCATGTGTAAATGCTTAAGCATGGATGTAGCATACTGATACTCTGTGTATACTGTTAAGAGATATAATAGTTAAGGACGTAAAAGTGAGAACAGCTCTCATACTCTTACTATGCAATTACAAGGAAGTAATTAACTGGTTTGGGCACTTGCCTAAGCTTTCCACCCATAGAAAACCTCAGCTATGCCACGCTCAACCCCTTATCCCTCCAAAAATGCAAAAAATGAAGATACAAATCAATCTGATGCTCAGCATACCTTTATGATTTTCATAATACACATAAGGATGCTGCAGTAATGCCACTGACAGCTGGGTTGAGTGGTAACAGGTGATGACACTTCCTCTCTCCCTTGTGTACAGCTATGTTATGGACATAAAGTACACAAAGAATGAACGGAGAAGGGTGCTAAAGAACATCCATGACAGTGAGATTGAGAATCATGTTGGTACCATACTCGTGTGTGTGTGTGTGTGTGTGTGTGTGTGTGTGTGTGTGTGTGTGTGTGTGTGTGTGTATGTGTGTGTATTTACCTAATTGTGATATACAGGAAATGAGCTACACTCGTGGGGTCCCGTCTCTGTTTCTCAATAAGTCAAATTTTGCTTTAAACTCGTTTAAGTTTTTAGACTGAACGATCTCTTTCTCCAGTCTATTCCACAGGTCTATGCCTCTATACGGAAAACTATATTTCTTGATGTCCTTCAAGCAGTGTGGCTTCTTCAGTTTCAGACCATGTCCTCTTGTTGCTCTCTTATCCCATAAAAACAGATCTTCTCTATCAATTTTTTCTACTCCCATCATGGTCCTGAACACTGCAATCATGTCACCCCTCTCTCTCCTTTCCTCAAAGGATGGCAAATCCTGCCTTTCTAGCCTCTCACCATACAGTTGGCGCGGAAAGTATTGACTTTTTTTGCCGACGTCATTCTTTTTTGCGTTAAGTGAAGTAGGGTCAATACTACCCTCCCCTGTGATGCGAAATGAGCTGACGCTTTTTCAACGGGAGCTGGCAACCCTGCTTGATAGGTATGGCACCACAGGAGCAGGCTCAGAAATGTTTGGGCAGCCACAGGAGGAGGATTGTCTCTGTG
>JAGKTI010000701.1:64743-95029 GCA_018397915.1 Birgus latro | reverse complement strand
AATGAACTGTTGAACATAGAGAATGAAAGTAATGCAAGTATAAGTGGCTGGGGAATGGCAGGGAGAAGGAGGGTTGTGAGAAGAGAGGAAGAAATCACCAGGATGGAAGTGGTGGAAGCAATGAAGAAAGTTAAAATGGGGAAAGCCCCAGGAATTGATGGAGTGTGTGGTGAAATGCTGAAGCATGGGGGAGAGATAGTAATAGAATGGATGTGGAAGGTGTGCAGATTGGCTTGGGAGGAGGGTAGAGTCCCGGAGGATTGGAAGTCAGGTATAATTATTCCTCTGTACAAAGGAAAAGGGGAAAAAGCAGTGTGTGGTAATCATAGGGGCATTTGCCTTCTCAGTGTAATAGGAAAAATATATGGTAGGATACTTATTGACAGAGTTAGGGAAATTACTGAGGAATTAGTTGGAGAAGAACAAGGAGGTTTTAGGAAGGGAAGAGGTTGTGTAGACCAGATATTCATTCTTAGATCCTTAGTGGAAAAGTTTCTAGAGAAGGGCAAGAAGTTGTATGCAGCCTTCATGGATCTGGAGAAAGCATATGACAGGGTGGATAGACAAGGTTTGTGGAAGGTATTAAGAATATATGGAGTGGATGGGAAGTTGTTGAAGGCAGTGAAGAGTATGTATGAGGGTGCTAAGGCTGCAGTGCGTGTGGATGGCAAACTGAGTGAATCTTTCCATTTGAAGGTTGGATTGAAACAAGGATGTGTCATGTCTCCATGGTTGTTCAATCTGTATATGGATGGGGTTATAAAAGAGATACAAGGTCGGGCAGTGGATGTTGGAGTGGCCCTAGTGAGAGAGGGCAGTGTGTGGAAACTCCCTGTACTGTTGTTTGCAGATGATACTGTGTTGTTGAGTGAAGACGAAGGGGAGCTGCAAGGCTTGGTAGATGAGTTTGGGAGAGTGTGTAAGAAACGGAATCTAAAGGTGAATGTGGGGAAGAGTAAAGTGATGGTCTTCGAGAGAAGTGAAGCCAGTGAGTGTACAGTGAGATTGGATGGGAAGGATATGGAGAATGTGAGTGAATTTAAGTACTTGGGCAGTGTGATGAGTAAGGATGGTAGTCTGGAGGGTGAAGTGCTCGAAAGGGTGCAGCAGGGAAGGAAGGTTGGTGGTTCGTTGAAAGCAGTGATAAGAAACAGGGAGGTGAGCATGGAAGTGAAAAAGTTGTTACATGACAGTATTGTGATACCAACTCTGACATATGGAAGTGAAGCTTGGACACTGTTGGAAGGACAGAAGTCAAGAGTGAGAGCAGTGGAAATGAGTTATTTGAGAGGAGCATGTGGAGTCACATGGAGAGACAGACTAACAAATGAGGAAGTGAAGGAGCGTTGTGGTGTGGTTGAGGATGTGATGGGAAGCGTTAGGAGAAACACGTTAAGGTGGTTTGGGCATGTGGAGAGGATGGAGAGTGAAAGATTGACGAGGAGAGTGTATGTGAGTGAGGTGGAGGGGGCGAGAGGGAGGGGGAGGCCGAGGATGAGATGGAGGGATGGAGTGGAGAGGTATATGAGAGAGGGGTGTGTGAGCTGGGAGCGTGGTAGTGAAATGGCAGGGGACAGAGTGACATGGAGGCGATTTGTTTGTGGCCACCCAGTTCGGGATTGAGGCATCTGGCAACAGATAGATAGATAGAGACTTATACCATCTTTTCTCCTCCGCTCCGTCTGTACCACTTCCTCAATTTCTGGTCCATAACTCTCCAAAAAAACGCTGTCTTCTCCTTCTCCGTTCTCTGTTTGTTTTTTGCCTTAGCTTCCTTTACTAACTCCTTTATTTTAGCTCTTTCTTTCTCATTTGCATCTCTTCTTAGCCAGACATTTTCGAACCCCTCTTTGTCTGCCAATTTCCATGTTCTATTCATGATTTCATTTACTATTGTCTGGGACTTAAACTTCACCTTCAATGGCCTTGCCCCTCCTTCCTCATACTTACCTAACCTAAACACTTCTTCAATCTCTTCTTGGGCTTCATTGTTACCCTCCATGACTACTGATATTATTTCTTTAACTTTACTCAATTCTTCTCTTTCTCTTTCAGATCTTATCGTGATACGCTTTTCTTTTACCCCTGAAATAATTACACATGTTTTCTTATCTGCTACATCCCTGACTAAAGATTCTCTACTTTTCAGTACCTAACCACTTCCTTTTCCACCTCTTCCTTGCTTTGTTGTTCTATAATCTCTTTCAAATTTACATTCCCTTCCTCCTGAATTTTCTTCCACCCCTTTTGTTGCTCCTTGATTTCCTTAATATGTTCATCTTGCATCCTTGATTTTAAATCATACTCATCTAATTTGCTTTTCATTCTGTCACTTTCTTCTTCCAACCTCTTGTTTTCCCTCTTGAGCTGTTCTATTTCATTTGTCGCAGATTCATTACTCACTTTTAATTCCGTAACTTCTATTTCTTGTTCCGCACTGCGTGTGTAAACTTTTTCCAGCTTGTTCTGTAATATTTTGATCTCTCTCTTCTGTTGTAAGGTCCTCTCCTGCAGCTCTCTAATTACTACCCATACCTTCTTCAATTCCTGGACATTCCTCTCCGCCATTTTTTCTACTCCTGCTACTCTTGTTTGATTGAGTTTGGTATTTCCATTTCTTGCATTTTCGTCGGAGAAGCCCACAAATTCCCTTTCGCCAGATGTAAACAAACCGCCGTCGCTTTCCACCATGATACAACCATATGGAAACTTTTCTACTCTACTGTATCTTGCTCTCTTTATCCCGAAACCCGCGTTTTTTTAAAACTAACGTCCGACGGGACCACCACTAACACACTCATTTACATAATCACAATAGGCTGGTTTCCTTTTGCTGCTGATTCAGCGATTATTTCCCTGCAATCCAGGAAGACGTCCGTCTACGTCGGCGACCTGTGTGTGTGTGTGTGTATTTACCTATTTGTAGTATACAGGAATTGAGTTAAGCTCGTTTTGTCCTGTCTCCACATCTACATTTATCTAATCTAGTTTTAAATACATGAATGTTTTTCGCCAGCACCACCTTTTCGTCTAAGTCATTCCAAATACTGTACTTATGCTTCTGTTCGGGAAACTGTACCTTTTGAGATAATTAAGACATCTACTTTTCCTCAACTTGAAGCCATGACCTCTTGTTCTTCCATCATCCAACACAAAAAGATTCTCTCTATCCACCCTTTCCAATTCTCTTACATTTCTAAATATCATGATCAAGTCACCTCTTTTCCTTCTCTCGCGCAGTGTTGGTAACTTCAGTTTTTCCAATCTCTCCTCGTAGGTGAGTTCCCTTAAACGTGGTATCATCTTCGTTGCCATCCGTTGAACCCTTTCTAGTTTATCAATATGCTTCTTCAAATAAGGTGACCATACCACTGTCGCATACTCTAGTCTTGGTCTTATCATGGTCATTATCAACTCCCTCAACATTTCCTCATCCATATAGTTAAAAGCCACTCTCATGTTGGTCAGTAATCCATAAGTTCCCCCAATAATTTTGTTTATATGCTTTTCTGGTGACAAGTCATCCCGAATAATCACTCCCAAGTCTTTCTCATCCTTTCTTTTACTAATCATCTCATTGCCCATTTTATATGTCCAGTGTGGTCTTCTTTCACTTATACCCATTTTTAATACATGACACTTCTTGGCATTAAAGTCCATTTTCCAAGTCTGGCTCCAGCTGTGTAGTTTGTCCAAGTCCTCTTGCAGTTCATTACAACTATCAATACATTTAATGCGTTTCATAATTTTAGCATCATCTGCAAACATACTCATGTAACTATTCAAACCCTCTGGCAAATCATTTACATATATCAGAAACATTATTGGGGCCAGGAGAGAGCCCTGGGGTACTCCACTAGTCATATTTCTCCATTGTGAAACCTTGTCTCTTATTACTGTTCTCATCTGCCTTCCTATCAAATAATCTCCCATCCACTTTAATAGTTTCCCATGCACCCCTCCAAAGGTCCTCAACTTCCACAATAGTCTCTTGTAGGGCACCCTGTCAAATGCTTTCTTAAGATCCAGATAGACACAGTCCACCCATCCCTCTCTCTCCTGTACGACATCTGTTACCCTACTGTAGAAACTTAATAGGTTAGTAACACATGATCTTCCTTCCCTAAAACCAAACTGTCTCGGTGTTATCACTTCATTTTCTTCTAAATACTTTACCCATCTTTTTCTAATAACTTTCTCACAGATTTTACAAATAATACTAATAAGTGACACAGGTCTATAATTAAGTGGATCCTCCCTATCTCCTCCCTTAAAGAATGGCACAATACTTGCTCTTTTCCAATCTTTAGGTAACTGTCCATTTTCAGGCAAGCTCTTGATGATGACATAAACTGGCCACACTAACCGGTCGGCACATTCCTTCAGGATCCATCCAGCCACACCATCTGGTCCCATTGCTTTTCTCACATCCAAATCCTTCATCAGCTGTAGCACCTCATTCATGTCAACAGTAATTTCGGCTGTGGCTGCTCGTAACTGTGTATTTACCTATTTATTTGTATTTACCTATTTGTAGTATACAGGAATTGAGCTAAGCTTGTGTTGTCCCGTCTACATATCTAAATTCATCTAATCTAGTTTTAAATACATGAATGTTTTTCGCCTGCACCACCTCTTCGTCTAAGTCATTCCAAATACAGTAATCCCTCCAATATCCGACGTAATAGAGCCAAAGGCATGTCCGGATATTGGTTTTGTCCGGATATTGGTCCTGAAGCTCTAGCACTGGTTTTTCATGACCCTAACCTAACCTAACCTAAATCAGAAAACTACCTTCCTACATCCCTAGTGGACATGTATAGCACTTATTTAGGTCCCTTTTCACATAAATAATGCATACATAGCATGAATTTATTGAATTTTAACCAAAAAATGATGATTTAGAGGTGAGTGAGTCATAGGAGCTCAGAACTTGCCAGCATAGTATAAGTAAGTATCGGACATGGAAATCATCTTTTCTCACATTTTATGCTCTAGATTATTGGATACAAAGCATCAAATACAGTAAATGATGTTAATTGCTACCAGAAAAATGGTTAGGTTAGGTTAAGTTAGATTAGGTTTGGTTAGGTTAGGTTAGGTTATGACCGGACATGAAATTCACTGCTTCAACCTTTTTCATAGCTGGTGCACTTAATAACCATACATGAAAGAATTAAATTAAAAGCAGGAAATTATGATTAACAATGTCAGGTTAGGTTAGGTTAGGACCGGACATGAAATTCACTGCTTCAACCTTTTTTCTAGCTGTTTTACTTAAGAACCATGCATGGAAAAATTAAATAGCAAGCAGGAAATTATGATTAACATTTAGGGTAATTTTTTTAACACATGTACAGCATGATGAAAACAGGTTAGGCATGAAAATCTTTATGGTAACCATAAGTTAGGTTAGGTTAGGACCGGACATGAAATTAACTGCTTCAACCATTTTTCTAGCTGTTTTACTTAAGAACCATGATGGATAAATTAAATTGCAAGCAGGAAATTATGATTAACATTTAGGGTAATTTTTTAACATATGTACAGCATGATGAAAACAGGTTAGGCATGAAAATCTTTATGGTAACCATAGGTTAGGTTAGGTTAGGTTAGGTTAGGACCGGACATGAAATTAACTGCTTCAACCTTTTTTCTAGCTGTTTTACTTAAGAACCATGCATGGATAAATTAAATACCAAGCAGGAAATTATGATTAACATTTAGGGTAACTTCTTAACACATTAACAGCATCATGAACACAGGTTAGGCATGAAAATCTTTATGGTAACCATAGGTTAGGTTAGGTTAGGACCGGACATGAAATTAACTGCTTCAACCTTATATCTAGCTGTTTTACTTAAGAACCATGCATGGATAAATTAAATTGCATGCAGGAAATTATGATTAACATTTAGGGTAACTTCTTAACACATTAACAGCATCATGAAAACAGGTTAGGAATGAAAATCTTTATGGTAACCATAGGTTAGGTTAGGTTAGGACGGGACATGAAATTAACTGTTTCAACCTTTTTTCTAGCTGTTTTACTTAAGAACCATGCATAAAAAAATTAAATAGCAAGCAGGAAATTATGATTAACATTTTCAGTAATTTTTTAACACATGTACAGCATGATGAAAACAAGTTAGGCATGAAAATCTTTATGGTAACCGTGGGGTTAAGTTAGGTTAGGTTAGGAACGGACATGAAATTCACTGCTTCAACCTTTTTTCTAGCTGTTTTGCTTAAGAACCATGCATGGAAAAATTAAATAGCAAGCAGGAAATTATGGTTAACATTTTCGGTAATTTTTTAACACATGTACAGCATGATGAAAACACGTTAGGCATGAAGTTAGGGTACTTACGAACAAAAAGCGGCCGTCCTGATGTAATAACCCACTCTATCATCTCAGACTCTGACAGGAAGACGTTGCACCTGACACACCTTTCCACTTGAGAATCACCAGCACTTCTCACCAACACTTTCACCAAGGTTTTTTTTTTTATAACTGGAATAACATCACTTCACTGCACTGTACACAACAGTAAATTCCCGTGTAGTCTAGTGACGATCCATGGAGCCTTGTGAACTTCTCAGCAGCAGATTTCAGCTCCGTTCCACGTACCAACACACCAGCAGCACGTTGTTGTCGATACGAAATCAACGTGGAGCGGTCGATGTCTGCATACTTAGGAGTAAACATCACCTTCCTCTGCACGTTTCGTCTGGTCTTCGATGCGAAATCAGCCGTGTACTGCTGTAGTTTGTCTCGGGACTTCGTGATATCAAACAAGGTGGAGCAAGGGAGGTTGAACTCACGTAAGATGCGCCCTGTTGAGCAGCCGGCGTCCACCTTGTCCAATATCTGCCTCTTCTTCTCCAGAGTCAGAACCACTCTTTTCCTCTTCTCAGGAGGCAGGGCCATCATCACACACATGATGAAGAAGGTGAAGAGCAGTATCAAGCACTGTAGGAGGTAGGGTATCACCACAAAAGCAATCACTTCGGCCGCCATTTTCGGAGTTGTTCACGAGGGAGGAGGGGAGTGGGTAATGGCGACCGATAGTGGCGTCACGAGTGTACACAGAGGGGATCGGCACGCGCGGGAAATTCAAACTGACGCGGTCCGAAAAAATCGAAAATTAATCGATTTTTTTCGGATTTTTTTTCATTTTGGGGGTTGGGCAGCCCAGAATGTCCGGTTAGTGAGTATGTCCGGTTATTGGACGTCCGGATATTAGAGGGATTACTGTACTTATGCTTCTGTTCGGGAAACTGAACCTTTTGAGATCATTAAGACATCTACTTTTCCTCAACTTGAAGCCATGACCTCTTGTTGTTCCATCATCCAACACAAAAAGATCCTCTCTATCCACCCTTTCCAATTCTCTTACATTTATAAATATCGTGATCAAGTCAGCTCTTTCCCTTCTCTCGCGCAGTGTTGGTAACTTCAGTTTTTCCAATCTCTCCTCGTAGGTGAGTTCCCTTAAACGTGGTATCATCTTCGTTGCCATCTGTTGAACCCTTTCTAGTTTATCAATATGCATGCTTCTTCAAATGAGGTGACCATACCACTGTCGCATACTCTAGTCTTGGTCTTATCGTGGTCACTATCAACTGCCTCAACATTTCCTCATCCATATACAGTATGACCTCACTACAACGGACTTCAATACACCGGAAGTTGCTTTTTTCGGAGTCAGGATGCCAACCGGAATTATGTCTTATATATCAGAAAAACTCCAAAAAAGCTAGAAGCGGTCCGGACTACCTAACCTCACGGCGGGGTGGCCATATTGTCGGCGCGGTTTGTGTGTACGTGCGTTGGTTGGCGGTGGGCTGGCAGCATAGCTATTGTTCTAAGTGTACATACAGTACAGTATTTGAAGTGTTTATAATTAAAATATACCCATAATGTTCTTTCTAAATGCTAAAAAATTAGAAAAGGGGTCTGCATTAATACTGAGACATCAAGCTTCAATCATTAAACACCGTGAGCAGTGTGTGTGTTTGTGCGTCGGTTCGTGGTGAGCTGACGACATGACTATTTTTCCTCCACATCATTTCCCCCCAACATCATTTTCCCTAAGTCTCTGATATACTGCTCGACGGTGACGAATGATAAGTGAAATATACAGAGTGATCATATTTGTTTGTTTATCTATCTATTGCCAGACGCCTCAATCCCGAACGGGGTGGCCACAAACAAATCGCCTCCATGTCACTCTGTCCCCTGCCATTTCACTACCACGCTCCCAACTCACACCCCCCTCTCTCATATACCTCTCCACTCCATCCCTCCATCTCATCCTCGGCCTCCCCCTCCCTCTCGCCCCGTCCACCTCACTCACATACACTCTCCTCGTCAATCTTTCACTCTCCATCCTCTCCACATGCCCAAACCACCTTAACGTGTTTCTCCTAACGCTTCCCATCACGTCCTCAAGCACACCACAACGCTCCTTCACTTCCTCATTTGTTAGTCTGTCTCTCCATGTGACTCCACATGCTCCTCTCAAATAACTCATATTTGTTTGTAAGATTGTAAAAATTAAAGTGTATAAAGTGTACTTGAAAAATGCTTAAAATTAAGTACACCACACATGTACACACTCACGGTATGGGCTACACCTCCGATTCCCATCCACAATTCAGCTCTTTAAGTGAAAACAATTGGGACAGTGATTCACTGTTCCTTGATGATGACCCTGAAGATAATGGGAAATGATTTTGAAGGATTTGCTCTGAAAAAACCTTCGTCAGGTGCTGAAAGATAACACCAGGCAAGGTGGGTGTGTAGACTGTAGAGATAGCCAAATGGAGTGTGAATGGTAACGTAAGAAGATTGTTTCTTATTTCTTTATTATGAGTTTTATTGTGTCCAAGCCTTGCTTAAATTTTACTGTGTCCTGCAATAAATTATTTATAGTTGAATTTGAGAAAAAAATAAGAGGCAAATGAGATATTACCACGTCAAAATGGACTGGAGCTGATGAAGCAGGATGGTGGACATGCTGCTTTTAATAAGCGAAAATATCTTATTTTGTGTGTTATATATGGCCATTATCGAGTCTAAACTTTGCTAAAACTATACTGTGTAATGCAGTTAATTAATTTTAGTTGAATCTTAGAAAAGTTAAGGAGTAAAAGGGATAGAAATAACTGGTAGGGTGATGCAAGATGGTGGCCATGACACCATGTATGAAAAATATCTTCCTGTATTACAATGGCCTTTATCGAGTATAAACCTTACAAAAACTGTACTGTGTTATGCAATAAATTATTTATAGTGGCCTTTGAGAAAAGTTAAGAGACAAATGAGTTAATGCCCCGATTTAGAAGGAAATGGTGGAATGAAGTAGGATTGTGGCCATGACTCCTTTCATGTATGAAAATATCTTAACAGGGGGTATTCCCCATGTCGCTTTTTTCGGAATATTGTGTTTTTCGGGATGACTTTGGCCCCAATTAGTCCCTTCTAGTGAGGTTTTACTGTAATTAAAAGCCACTCTCATGTTGGTCAGTATTCCATAAGTTCCCCCAATAATTTTGTTTATATGCTTTTCTGGTGACAAGTCATCCCGAATAATCACTCCCAAGTCTTTCTCATCCTTTCTTTTACTAATCATCTCATTGCCCATTTTATATGTCCCGTGTGGTCTTCTTTCACTTATACCCATTTCTAATACATGACACTTCTTGGCATTAAAGTCCATTTTCCAAGTCTGGCTCCAGCTGTGTAGTTTGTCCAAGTCCTCTTGCAGTTCTTTGCAACTATCAATACATTTAATGCGTTTCATAATTTTAGCATCATCTGCAAACGTACTCATGTAACTATTCAAACCCTCTGGCAAATCATTTACATATATCAGAAACATTATTGGGGCCAGGACAGAGCCCTGGGGTACTCCACTAGTCACATTTCTCCACTGTGAAACCTTATCTCTTATTACTGTTCTCATCTGCCTTCCTGTCAAATAATCTCCCATCCACTTTAATAGTTTCCCATGCACCCCTCCAAAGGTCCTCAACTTCCACAATAGTCTCTTACAGGGCACCCTGTCAAATGCTTTCTTAAGATCCAGATAGACACAGTCCGCCCATCCCTCTCTCTCCTGTACGACATCTGTCACCCTACTGTAGAAACTTAATAGGTTAGTAACACATGATCTTCCTTCCCTAAAACCAAACTGTCTTGGTGTTATCACTTCATTTTCTTCTAAATACTTTATCCATCTTTTTCTAATAACTTTCTCACAGATTTTACAAACAATACTAGTAAGTGTGTATGTGTGTTTGTGTATGTGTGTATGTGGAGAAAGAGAGGGGGGGTAGATAAATTACCCTGGAGGCAGTTCTTTCATGGCTATGACCTGTCCAAGGATTCCCAGGAAAGAGAAAGGCATCATAGGTGAAAATGATGATGTGGTGGATGGGGGCACGCATCATCCACTCACTCTATGTAGAGAAAGCTTTACAGTCTCTACACTGAATGACAAGCCAAATGGTTTCCTGTACCCAGGAAACCATTTACTAAGCTGGGTGGTAACCATATAACCAGCACCTTTGGCTGGGTTAAGTGTTCTCTAGATTCCCCTATCTAAAATTATTTCATCATGGCAGTTGTTTCAGAGAGCCTCAGAGGGCCCAATAACTGCCAAGGGCCCCAACCAAATAGGCAGATTCACATGGCCATGTGGAATGTGAGAGGTGTGAATAAGGAGAGCAAGAGGGTGGAAGTGGTGAAAGTGTTCAAGAGTGCAAGATATGTCATCATGGTACTGTGTGAAACAAAGATGAAAGGGTGTGAAGTGGAGGAGTCGGAGGGTGTGAAATGTGCAAGATCTGGGATTGGGTGAGGAAGATGCAAGGAAGGAGTTGCTTTGTTGATGAATGACGTATGGCAGAGTGAATTGAGAGACTACAAATGTGTCAGCTTGAGGTGTATGTATGTCAAGTTCAAGTCGGAGGTGAAAGTGGCAATGATTGTAGCGTATGCACCGTGTGAGGACAGAAGTGAGAGAGAGAGAAAGACAGGTTTTTGGAAGAGCTGAATGAAGCAGTGGTAGAAATGCCCAGGGGCTATAAAGTGATCACAATGGGTGATATGAATGGAAAAGTAGGCACTGGTCCTGAGGATAACATAATGGGTTGCAATGGAGTACCAGGAAAAAATGCTAATGGGAAGCGACTGAAGGATATGTGACAGGAAATGAGGTTGTGCATTTGTAACTCATATTTCAAACACAAAGATGCACATAAATATACATGGTATAGAGGGAACAGGGATCGTGTTGAAAGGAGCCTGATTAATTACATGCTTGCAGAGAGGTCGATGCTGAGAATGGCTGCTGATACGAGGGCCGTGATAGGACGATGTGGAGGTCTGTTAGATCATATGATTGTGGTATGCAAGATCAAGCTGAGAGAAGTGAGGTGGACCAGGAGAGAGGTGCAGTCAGGGAGAGAGACTGAAAGCTGAGAAGCTGAGTATCAAAGAAATGGCAGATGAACACAGGACCAAAGAAGGGGAGAAGTTAGAATCAGTGAACTGGAATGAAATGGATCTAGGCAGCCTGTGGAATGCATACAAGGATTGCTTAGTTAGAAATGCCACTGCAGTGTGTGGTGTGGCAAGAGTAACAACAAAGAAGAAAGGTATGGCATGGTGGATGAAGAGGTTAAGAGAGCAGAGGAGGAAAAGAGGAAGAAGTGGCTAGAGTGGTTAAAGGACCGGGGTTCAATTGAAATAAGAACTGAATATATTCAGAGCAAGAAGCACGTAAGGAAACTAACGAAGAGGAAAAAGGAGGTAAATGATGATCTAGGATGAAAAATGAATGCAAAGTACTTTGAAAATAGGAAGTTATTCTGGAAAGAGGTGCGTAAATGTTAAAGTGAAAACGGATAGAAAAGTGATGGTATGAAGGATGTAGGTGATAGATTATTAACCCATGGGGATTAAATAAGTACCAGATGGAAAGAATATTTTGAAAGCCTGATGAATGGGAATAGAGAGAGCAAAGCAGCTGTAAACATGACTGGTTTTGGGGGTGTGCAGGGAAGAAATGCAGTGCCAGGAGATGTGACACTCACACAGGTGAAGAACTGTGCAGCAGCTGAAAAATGGGAATGCAGCTGGGGTTGATGAGGTGTATGCAGAGATGATTAAGTGTAGTGGATAGAGTGGAATGAAGTGCTTGCTGGAGATATGTAAGAAGGCATGGATGAGTGAAACTGTGCCAGTAGCATGGAAAAAGGCTGTGATTGTACCCCTGTGCAAAAATAAAGGTGAGCAAAGTGAGTGCAAGAATTATCGTGACATAAGTTTATTGAGTGTGGTAGGGAAGGTATATGGAAGAATTATTATAGAGGAAGTAAGAGAGAGATCTGAAATCCTAGTGAGTGATGAACAGGGTGGCTTTAAAGTGACAGAGGAGGTGTGGATCAAATATCTGCAGTGAGACAGATAGGGGAGAAGGCGTGTGAGAAGGACCATAAGGTGTTTATGGCATTCGTGGATCTGAAAAAAGCATATGACAAAGTGGACAGAAAAGGATTGTGGAATGTTTTGCACATGTACGGTGTAGATGGTAAGCTGCTAGGTGCTGTCAAGAGTTTTTATGATGGTAGTGAAGCATGTGTAAGGGTTAATGGGCATCTAAGTGAATGGTTCACGATCGGTGTGGGCGTGCGACAAGGTTGTGTGATGTCCCCATGGTTGTTCAATATATATATGAATGCGGTGATGAGAGAAGTAAAAACACGAGTACTGGAGAAGGGGATGGCGTTGGTAATGAATAGTGATGGATGGAATATCTCAAATATGTTGTATGCTGATGATGAAGTACTCCCTGCAAATAACAGACAGGAACTTGGTAGGCTAGTGCAGAGTTTTGCTGATGTCTGTGAGCGTCGTGCCTTGAGTGTAAATGTAGAAAAGAGTAAAGTTATGGTTACTGAGAGAGAAGGTGACTCCCAGTGCAATGTTACAGCGAATGGAGAGAGACTGGAATTGGTGAGAGAGTTCAAATACATGGGTACAGTGATAGAAAATACAGGAAAAAGTGCAAAAGAAGTGGAAAGTAGAGTGACACAAGGAAGGAAAGTAGCCGGTGCAATGACAGCCTCCATAACAAACAGAAGCTTGAGAATGTAGCTGCACGAGGCTTACATGAAGGAGTGTTAGTACCAACTTTAACATACTGATGTGAGACCATAGTGTGCCATGAAAATGAAAAGTCAAGAGTGAGGGGAATGGAGATGGGACTGCTGAAGAATGTATGTGGAGCACGGAGAGTGGACAGGATACGAAATAATGTGATTCGTGAAAGATGTGGAGTGATGAAGTCTGTAGACACCAGAATCGAGGAGAGTGTACTGAGATGGTATGGTCATGTGGAGAGACTGGATAACAATAGAGTGGTGAAAAAGATATAACTGGGTGAAACTGAAGGAGGGAGGAGGCGAGGTAGGCCAAGGAGAAGGTGGAGAGATATGGTGGATGAGTGTGTGAGGAAGAGAGGTTTGGAAGTCGGTGAGGCTAGGGAACTGACAAGAGATCGAGCTGGCTGGTTGAATGTTGTGAGGAGAAGTGCATGATCAGGGATTTGGCACCCCTTTTTAACGTGATAGCATCCGGACTGACTCTATCGGATATGTTTATGTGAAGCTACAGAATGTGGTGAATGTGTTTGGCGTATCCAATGGAGCCAGGATTCCTGGGGCTTGAATGATGAGTGAATGGAAGCGTGGCCCATTGGATTGGGCAAATTTGGGCTGTCTGCACAATGCTATTCCTCATCCTGTCCTAGGGTGGGAAAGGAGGTTAGGATGATGATGATGATGATGATGATGAATGATGATGAGAAAATCCCTTGTTATGGGGGTAGTTGTGTGAAGGTGCACGTCTTTTCTCTGTTTTTCTCTCTCCATGTGACCACACACTTCTCTCAGGTAACTCACTTCCACTTCCTCACTTCATGCTCACCTCATTATTCCTTGTTACTGCAATTACATACAATGTTCCTTCCTTACTGTACTAATAACATATAATGCCTCCACACACAGAAGCCTATGTGTGTGGTATGTATGTACTGCATAAATAATCACTGGCAGGAGTGTAATTACACTTGATTCATTCACTGGAGACTTTGCCAATCAGTTAGGTCAGTGGAATAACAAATCAGCTGGTTAACGAGTTAGAAAGTACAGTGGAGAAGTTACTGCAATAAACAATCAAATTGTACATAAATTATGAGATGTTTCAATAAATGTAAGTTAAAAATGTAAAGGCTTACACTATACTGGCACAACAGTTTATAACAGTAATATTCTAATAGTTAAAAATCATATGCAATAATAGGACATCCTGGTGTAAAAATGTCCCTTTAAGTTTCCATGCACCAAGACAAGACAATGTAAAATCGAGCATGTGATGACATGAAGTCAACTCATAATCAAAAACTTATTTTCACAGTCTATCAAATTCTTATGAGAAAAAAAGCACATAAATAAAACACACATACACACACACACATAATATAGCCTGCAGAATATATAAAATCTTTAAAAAGAGGATAAAGCCCTGAAAATTCATTCATGATTCATCTAACATAGTTTATATACATATTTCACACTCTAGTTACATGCAGGGCAATCTTGTATTCTTGAACTGATGGAAAAATATAGCAACATCCAAACACAGTCACTGTAACACTATAAATTCTAATAAACTCAACACACACACTGCCTACAAACTACTGACCAGCAACAAGCTACTGATGGTTGGAGTCTTATTCATCAAATACACAAACAGCAAAAGATAATTCAATTTCTGTGTAAATTAATACTGATGAGACAACAGTATCTACCAAAACATTACCAACATTTTAAAATCTAACAATAAAAAGATCACTTAGCATGATAATTTTATACTGCTCTTCTTATGCTGCCTTCTACAGTACTGCTTACATATCAATGTTTCCCAGTACTTCATTTATGAAAACCTTTCCTACAATATTGTTTATAATTTCACATTACAGTATCTATATACAGTATATACAATAAGGTGTCTGTATGTCACATATTCTCCTCCTAATTCGAAAGCAATACACAGCTCAGAGTAAAGGTTAATTTAAGTACTGTATGTGACAATATATAAATCCAATGAGAGACTGACAAACATAAGTGAGGGACAATAAGAGAGACTGGCTGGAGTTAGGACATCTATCACTTACATCTGTCTAAAAAATGTGTTGCCTTTTCAATACCAAAGTGACTGTCTATGCTTACTAATGGAAGATAATTAACAGAAATCTCACTCTGAGAAGAGAAATAAGAATACCCTGTAATCAGCTTTCATGATTTACTCACCAGCATATTTTGTTCCAATTTACAGCACATATGATATTTCACGACAATTATTACAGTAAAATCCTGCCATTCGGAACAATCAGGAGGTTTAATTTACAAATGCCTATTTTCAGATGTCTTGGAAACCAGATGGCTCAGGGAATTTTATGGTTATTTTGCTTTAGAAAGAAAGCTTAAAATGCTACAGGCAATATATTGAAATAAGTATTCTAAAAGGAAAAAAAAATTTCTATGACAAACAGAATTGTAAGCATCTACAGACACTGCTACAGGCAGTCCCCAACTTACGAAAATAATTGGTTCTTAAAGGCCTCTCGTAAGCCGATTTCTTTTTTTTTTTGTAAGTCCATCTCTCTCTCTCTCTCCCTCTCCTCTCCAACCCAACCATAATCCCATAATTACTAAGGACACAAAGTTCTTTCCCTCTACCCCATTTCCATTATACTGCACACCTACTTCTGTGCTATCCTCTCTCTCTCTCTAACCCAACCCAACCCAACCCTAATCCCATAATTACTTAGGTCACAAAGTTCTTTACCCCACTGCCTATCTACAACATACCTACTTCTGTGATATTCTCTCTCTCTCTCTCTCTCTCTCTCTCTCTCTCTCTCTCTCCCTCTCTCTCTCTCTCTCTCTCTCTCTCGCTCTCTCTCTCTCTCTCTCTCCAACCCAACCCTAATCCCATAATTACTGAGGTCACAAAATTCTCTCCCTCTACCCCATCACCTTTCTACACTGTACCTACTTCTGTGGTATCCTCTCTCTCTCTCTCCCCCACATTGAAGCCCATTATTGTCTCCACTCCTCCACTTATCCCCTACCCTTCCCTAAACTGTAATTATCACCTCACCTCCTTGTCAGTTTCTTCACCTGACCCCATCTTTCCTTGCTATGACTGACCCACTACACACACACACACACACAGGTCGCAGAGGGAGAGAGACGGAGCTGCTCCTGGATCGAGGGGAAATAATCGCAGAACTAGCAGCAAAAAGGAGATAGCCTATTGTGATTATGTGGTTGAATGTGTGAGTGGTGGTCCCGTCGGATATTAGTTTTAAAAAACGCAAGTTTCGGCCCTAAAAATACAAGACAAAGTGAAAAAGAAAGTTTCCATATGGTTGTATCATGGCGGAGAGAGACGGAAGATTGTTTACAACTGGCGAGGGGGAATTTGTGGGCTTCACCGAGCTAAATGTACGCAAAGGAAGTGATAAGCTGCAAGAAACAAGAGTAGCAGGAGTAGAGAAAATGGCGGAGAAGAATGTCCAGGAGTTAAAAAAGGTATGGGAAGTAATTAAGCAGCTGCAGGAACGGACCATAGAGCAAGAGAGAGAGATCAAAGTCCTACAGAATAGACTGGAAAAAGTTAGCACACGTAGTGAGGAACAAGAAAAAGAAGTTACAGAATTAAAGGCGAATAACGAATCCGCATCAAATGAAATAAAACAGCTGAAGAGGGAGAATAAGAGGTTGGAAGAAGAAAGGGACAGAATAAAAACTAAACTAGATGAATACGAATCAAAATCGAGGAGGCAAAATGAGCATATTCAGGAAATTAAGGAGCAACATAAGGGGTGGAAGAAAATACAGGAGGAAGGAAATGTAAATTTGAAGGAAATCATAGAACAACAAAGTAAGGAAAAAGTGGAGAAAGAAGTGGTTAGAGTACTAAGAAGTAGAGAATCTTTGGTCAGGGATGTAGCAGACAAGAAAAAATGTGTGATAATTTCAGGAATAAAAGAAAAACGAATGACAGTAAGATCTGAAAGAGAGAGAGAGGAACTGAGCAAGGCTAAAGAAATAATATCAGTGGTTATGGATGGAAACAATGAAGCCCAAGAAGAGATTGAAGAAGTGTTTAGGTTAGGAAAGTACGAGGATGGTGGGGCAAGGCCCTTGAAAGAAAAGCTTAAGTCCCAAGTAATAGTGAATGAAATCATAAGTAGAACGTGGAAATTGTCAGAGAAAGAGGGGTTCAAAAATGTTTGGATTAGGAGAGATGCAAATGAAGAGGAAAGAGCTAAATTAAAGGAGTTAGTAAAGGAAGCAAAGATAAAAAACGAACAACGAACGGAGAAAGAGAAGACAGAGTTCTATTGGAGAGTTATGGACCAGAAATTGAGAAAGTGGTACCGATGGAAGGAAGGAGAGACGTGAAAAAAGTTTGATAGTGGCGTACACAAACACTGATGGACTAATATCGGCAAGGTTAGAAATCAATGATTTTTTGAGGGCACACGAACCTGATGTTTGTGCTTTGTAGAGACTAGATTGAAAGAAGATATTGATATTCATATGGGAGATGGGAAATACAAATTATGGAGAAGAGATAGAAAAGAAAAAATGGGAGAAGGAGTGATCATAGGAGTGAACGACAATATAAAAGTAGATACTGTGGAAATGGCAGAGGGCAGGGCCGAAGCCATAAATTTGAAACTAGAAACTGGGGAGAATGGTAAGAGAGATATGGCAGTGGTATATGTTCCCCCTAAGACGAGAGCATGGAATGACGATGAATACCAGGAGATGTTGTCAGACATGGTTAGTTATCTACAGAAAGTGATCGAGAAAAGCAACAATATAATCCTAATGGGTGACTTTAATTGTAAAGAGGTGAACTGGGAGGAATGGGACTCGGGAGGCAGCGAAGATTCGTGGGGCACTAAATTGTTAAATATAGCAATGAATAATGTGATGACACAGTGGGTTAAAGAAGAGACACGATTCAGAGGTGATGACACACCAGCAAGATTAGATTTGCTACTATCCAAAAAACCTGATGTAATTGAATCATTAAATTATCTGTGTCCTATAGGAAAAAGTGATCATGTAGTCACTGAGTTTCAGATGATAATAGGGAACGTGGTGCCAAGAGATGAGCTTTATAGGTAAGGAAGATACAACTTTGGGAAAGCAAACTTTGCAGAATTGAGAAAATTTTTTGAAAATGTGGACTGGAGAAAATTCAGAGAAACAAGAGAGATACAGAGGAAGTGGGATATCTTTTTAGACCTCTACAATTTGGGAGTGGAAAAATATGTGCCAAGAGTAAGTGGGAAAGAAAACAGGAAAAAGGTGTGGTTTAATAGAAGGTGTATAATAGCGAAAAAAGAGAGGGACATGGCATGGAACAAATGGAGAAAGAGAAGTAATATCAGAAAAAAGGAAGAATATAAAAGAACTAGAAATGAATATACAAGAATAAGTAGAGAGGAAGAAAGGAACTTTGAAAAAGGTATAATTGACAAATGTAAGGATGAACCCAAATTGTTTTATAGATTTGTTAATGGCAAATTGAAGCAAAGGGAAGGAATTACCAAACTGAAAGTAGAAGGAGAGGTCTACAAGGATGCAGTAATGCAAGCTGAAGTAATGAATAAATGTTTCCAATCGGTTTTCACTAAGGAAAGGGAGTTTGTGGAAGGAGAGAGAATGATTAGAAATGTAGTGATAAAAGATATAAAAGTGGAAGTGCAGGAAGTGTATAAATTACTGGGAGCTCAAGATGTAAGGAAGGCCCCAGGACCGGATGGAATCTCTAATTGGGTACTGAAGGAATGCAGAGAACAACTGGCGGATAAGATTCACAATTTAATTGTGTGCTCCTTGGAAGAGGGGAAAGTGCCTCGGGAATGGAAGAGGGCAAATGTGGTGCCAATCTATAAGGGAGGAAACAAGGAAGAACCCCTGAATTATAGACCAGTGTCCCTAACCAGTATGGTTGCGAAATTGTGTGAGAGAATCCTGAAAGATAGATGGATAAAATATCTGGAAGAGATGAATATTTTGACTGAAAGTCAGTTTGGATTCAGAAGTGGAATGTCATGTGTTTCCAACTTGTTGAGCTTCTACTCAAGGGCGATTGACGTGCTACAGGAGAGAGACAGTTGGGTGGATTGTGTGTACTTAGATCTGGAGAAGGCCTTTGACAAAGTACCCCACAAGAGACTATTATGGAAATTAGAGCATATAGGAGGACTTAAGGGAAGCCTCCTGGAATGGATGAGAGACTTTTTGAATGACAGACAAATGAGGACAGTAATAAAGGACAGGACATCTGGATGGAGGGAAGTAACAAGTGGTGTAAATGATATGGTAGATGGAGTGAACAGCTACGCAAGCCTGTTTGCTGATGATGCAAAGATCTTGAGAAAGGTAGAGGTTGAAGAGGACTGTAAAATGCTACAGGAGGATCTGGATAGGATATATGATTGGAGCCGGATGTGGGAAATGAAATTCAACGCAAAAAAATGTAAAATATTGGAAATAGGTAAAAGTACCAAGAGGCCATCATTGAATTATTTGATGGGTAATGAACCAATTAGAAAAGCGAGAGAAGAGAAAGATTTGGGAGTGCTGGTCCAGGATCATTTGTCACCTGAAAAGCACATAAATAAGATAGTGAGAGAGACATATAAACTCCTGACCAATATAAGAGTGGCATTTCATTACATGGATGAGGAGATGATGAAAAAATTGATAGTGGCCATGATCCGGCCCAGGTTAGAATATGCAGCAGTAGTGTGGTCCCCACACAAAAAGAAAGATATAAACAAGATTGAGAGAATACAAAGAACAGCAACCAAGATGGTCCCTAGTCTGGCAGATTTGCCATACAGAGAGAGGCTGGAAAGACTGGATTTGCCCTCCTTAGAGGAAAGGAGAAAGAGGGGTGACATGATTGCAGTGTTCAGGACCATGATAGGAGTAGATAAAATTGACAGAGAAAATCTGTTTGTGTGGGATGAGAGAGCAACAAGAGGACACGGAATGAAACTAAAGAAGCCAAGCTGCTCGAAGGACATCAAGAAATATAGTTTTCCGTATAGATGTATAGACCTGTGGAATAGCCTGGACAAAGAGATCGTCCAGTCTAAAAACTTAAATGAGTTTAAGGCAAAATTTGACTTATTGAGAAACAGAGACGGGACCCCACAAGAGTAGCTCATATCCTGTATATCACAATTAGGTAAATACAATTAGGTAATACATACACACACAGGTCGCCAACGTGGGCAGACGTCTTCCTGGATCGCAGGGAAATAATCGCTGAATCACCGCCGAAAGGAAACCAGCCTATTGTGATTATGTAAATGAGTGCGTGAGTGGTGGTCCCGTCGGACATTAGTTTTAAAAAAACGCGGGTTTCAGGATAAAGAGAGCAAGATACAGTAGAATAGAAAAGTTTCCATATGGTTGTTTCAAGGCGGAAAGCGACGGCGGTTTGTTTACGTCTGGCGAAAGGGAATTTGTGGGATTCTCCGATGAAGATGCGAAAAATGGAAGTACCAAACTGAATCAAACAACAGTAGCAGGAGTAGAAAAAATGGTGGAGAGGAATGTCCAGGAATTGAAGAAGGTATGGGTAGTAATTAAGGAGCTGCAGGAGAGGACCTTACAACAGGAGAGAGAGATAAAAGTTTTGCAGAACAAGCTGGAAAAAGTTTACACACGCAGTGCGGACCAAGAAAGAGAAGTTACGGAATTAAAAGTGAGTAATGAATCTGCCACAAATGAAATAGAACAGCTCAAGAGGGAAAACAAGAGGTTGGAAGAAGAAAGTGACAGAATGAAAAGTAAATTAGATGAGTATGATTCAAAATCAAGGATGCAAGATGAACATATTAAGGAAATCAAGGAGCAACAAAAGGGGTGGAAGAAAATTCAGGAGGAAGGGAATGTAAATTTGAAAGAGATTATAGAACAACAAAGCAAGGAAAAGGTGGAGAAGGAAGTGGTTAGGGTACTGAAAAGTAGAGAATCTTTAGTCAGGGATGTAGCAGACAAGAAAAAATGTGTAATTATTTTAGGGGTAAAAGAAAAGCGTATCACGATAAGATCTGAAAGAGAAAGAGAAGAATTGAGTAAAGTTAAAGAAATAATATCAGTAGTCATGGAGGGTAACAATGAAGCCCAAGAAGAGAGTGAAGAAGTGTTTAGGTTAGGTAAGTATGAGGAAGGAGGGGCGAGGCCACTGAAGGTGAAGTTTCAGTCCCAGGTAATAGTAAAAGAAATCATGAACAGGACGTGGAAATTGGCAGACAAAGAGGGGTTCGAAAATGTCTGTTTAAGGAGAGATGCAAATGAGGAAGAAAGAGCTAAAATAAAGGAGTTAGTAAAGGAAGCTAAGGCAAAAAACGAACAGAGAACAGAAAAGGAGAAGACAGTGTTTTATTGGAGAGTTATGGACCATAAATTGAGGAAGTGGTACCGACGGAGGAGGAGGAGAAAAGATGGTATAAGTAATAAAGAAAAAAGTTTGAAGGTGGCATACACTAATGTTGATGGATTAATATCGGCAATGTTAGAAATCAACGATTTCTTGAGGGTACAAGAACCTGATGTTATGTGCTTTGTAGAGACCAAGTTAAGGGAGAATATTGATATCCATATGGGAGATGGCAAACACAAACTGTGGAGAAGAGACAGAAAAGATAAAATGGGAGGAGTGATGATAGCAGTGAAGAACAACTTAAATGTAGATTCTGTGGAAATGGGAGAGGGTAGGGCTGAAGTGATAAACAAGAAATTAGGAACTGGAGAGAACTGTAAGAGAGATACAGCAGTAGTATATGTTCCACCTAAGACAAGAGCATGAATTGATGGATGAATACCAGGAGATATTGTCAGACATGGTTAGTTATCTACAGAAAGTGACTGAGAAAAGCAGCAATATAATTCTAATGGGTGATTTTAATTGTAAAGAGGTGAACTGGGAGGAATGGGACTCAGGTGACGAAGATTCGTGGGGCACTATATTGTTAAACATTGTGATAATGTAATGGCACAGTGGGTCAAAGAAGAGACACGATTCCGAGGTGATGACACCCCAACAAGATTAGATTTACTGATAACCAAAGAACCCGACGTAAATGAATCCTTGAAATATCTGTGTCCTATAGGAAAAAGTGATCACGTGGTCATTGAGTTCCAGATGATAATAGGGAATAAGGTGCCAAGAGACGAGCTCCATACGCAGGGAAGATACAACTTTGGGAAAGCAAACTTTACAGAATTGAGAGAATTTTTTGAAAATGCTATTGGAGAAGATTCAGCGAAACAAGAGAGATTCAGAGGAAGTGGGATATCTTTCTAGACCTCTATAATTCAGGAGTGGCAAAATATGTTCCAAGAGTAAGTGGGAAAGAATACAGGAAAAAGGAGTGGTTTAATAGAAGGTGTATGATAGCAAAAAAAGAGAGGGACATAGCGTGGAACAAATGGAGAAAGAGAGGTAATAACAGAACAAAGGAAGAATATAAAAGAACTAGAAATTAATATACAAGAATTCGTAGAGAGGAAGAAAGGAACTTTGAAAAAGGTATAATCGACAAATGTAAGGATGAACCCAAATTGTTTTATAGATTTGTTAATGGCAAATTGAAGCAAAGGGAAGGAATAGATTTGTTAATGGCAAATTGAAGCAAAAGGAAGGAATCACCAAACTGAAAGTAGAAGGAGAGGTCTACAATGATGCGGCAATGCATACTGAAATAATGAACAAAGGTTTCCAATCAGTTTTTACTAATGAAGGGGAGTTTGTGGAGAGGGAGGGAGTGACTAGGAATGTGGTGATAAAAGATACAAAAGTGGAAGTGCAGGAAGTGTACAAATTACTGGAAACTCAAGATGTAAGGAAAGCCCCAGGACCAGACGGAATTTCAAATTGGGTACTGAAGGAATGCAGAGACCAATTGGCAGATAAGATTCACAATTTAATTGTGGGTTCACTGGAAGAAGGGAAATTGCCTCGGGAATGCAAGAGAGCAAATGTGGTACCAATTTACAAGGGAGGAAACAAGGAAGAACCCCTGAACTATAGACCAGTGTCCCTAACCAGCATGGTTGCAAAGTTGTGCGAGAAGATTCTGAAAGATAGGTGGATAAAACATCTGGAAGAGATGAATATCTTGACTGAAAGTCAATTTGGATTTAGAAGTGGAAGGTCATGTGTTTCCAACTTGCTGAGCTTTTACTCAAGAGCAATTGATGTGCTACAGGAGAGAGACAGTTGGGTGGATTGTGTATATGTAGATTTGGAGAAGGCCTTTGACAAGGTACCCCATATGAGACTAATGTGGAAATTAGAGCATATAGGAGGACTGAAGGGTAACCTCCTGGAATGGATGAGAGACTTTTTGAGAGACAGACAAATGAGGACAGTAATAAAGGATAGGATGTCTGGATGGAGAGAAGTAACAAGTGGTGTCCCACAGGGCTCGGTGTTGGCGCCAGTAATGTTCTTGATTTACGTAAATGATATGGTAGATGGACTGAACAGTTATGCAAGCCTGTTTGCTGATGATGCAAAGATCTTGAGGAAGGTAGAGGTTGAAGGGGACTGTAAAATGTTGCAGGAGGATCTGGATAGGATACATGACTGGAGCCGGATGTGGGAAATGAATTTCAACGCAAAAAAATGTAAAATATTGGAAATAGGTAAAAGCACCAAGAGACCTCTTATGATGGTTAATGAACCAATCACAAAAGCGAGAGAAGAGAAAGATTTAGGAGTGCTGGTCCAGGATAGTTTGTCACCTGAAAAACACATCAACAAGATAGTTAGAGAGACATATAAACTCCTGACCAATATAAGAGTGGCATTTCATTACATGAATGAAGAGATGATGAAAAAACTGATAGTGGCCATGATCCGCCCCAGGTTAGAATATGCAGCAGTAGTGTGGTCCCCACACAAAAAGAAAGATATAAACAAGATTGAGAGAATACAAAGAACAGCAACCAAGATGGTCCCCAGTCTGGCAGATCTGTCATATAGTGAGAGGCTAGAAAGGCTGGATTTGCCATCCTTAGAGGAAAGGAGAGAGAGGGGTGACATGATTGCAGTGTTCAGGACCATGATGGGAGTAGATAAACTTGATAGAGAAGATCTGTTTTCATGGGATAAGAGAGTAACAAGAGGACATGGTCTGAAACTGAAGAAGCCACGCTGGTTGAAGGACATCAAGAAATATAGTTTTCCATTTAGAGGCATAGACCTGTGGAATAGACTGGAGAAAGAGATCATCCAGTCTAAAAACTTAAACGAGTTTAAAGCAAAATTTGACTTATTGAGAAACAAAGACGGGACCCCACGAGCGTAGCTCATTTCCTGTATATCACAATTAGGTAAATACAATTAGGTAAATACACACACACACACACACACACACACACACACACACACACATGCATACACACACACATGCGCACACATTTTTTTTTTTATCTGCGGATTTTTTATAAGTCGATCCTTCATAAGTAGGGATCTGACTGTAATGTGTAGGGTATATTATCAATTGTATAACTTTTTCATAGTGTTTCGATGGGAGAAATACAGGTAAAAGCTGAAACTTGCAACAATAATGTTCCATCCATCCGTCATCCAATCCTACGCTGCCCCATGTGAAGCATAGGAGCCCGGGGCTGGACAAGTTGGTCCTGAGAGTGACCAGCCTCACTTATCCATGGGTGGCATTACCTGAGCAATAAACCCCAACCACCTTTTGGATATAAAACTTCACCGGCTCAGTCCGACTGGAGTGCCATAATTACCCAGTAAAATACCAGGTGCCAAAATTTGGTTGTATGGTTACCACCAAGCTTTGTAAATGTTTTCCTGGTGTACAGGATGTTAATCCTTTAAAACTTATTATTCAAATTATTCACTACCTACTAGAATGCAATAGAGAATTTTATAAAAAAAAATAAATAAAAAAAAAGTCAAGGTATTCTTTCCATTTTATTAATATACTGTACTGTACTCATATTTTAGGGAGAAAAGAAAAATGAAAACCGTAATTTAAAAGGCTTTCCATTGAGAAAGTTTTGGGGTTCTAATGAAGCAAGTTCCGGATGAACAGGAGTTACTGTACATGTAATGAGCTGATAGCATCAGATAATACCACAAACTACACTAGCAGAATTAATGCATATATGGTTGCATTCTGTTGAGTCAAATAACAGAAACATGTTTCAGGTAGACTACATCTTTTGAATGGCACTATGCATAATTTTAAAACTGCTCATGATGACCATATAATTATTCAAAAATACCTATCAATAACTAACATTTTGATCAAGGCGGTAAGATATAGACAGAACTAGCAACAAGTGCAAAGATGTATACATGATCCTGTCATTCTGAATAACATCAATTGCCTTGCTTTGTATGGCTGATTCCCTTTACGTCTTGAAACTTTAAACCTGCATAACTGGACTCTGGTACACACCATATTTTCTGCAGTGATATACTGTAATTATAAGTGACTTTTCATCATTCTCATTTCAGAAGTTAAGCAACTGTACTAAATCTAAATTTCTAACAAAACAATGCACAATGCTTATGCTGTATCTACTGCAGTGTCTTACACACATAAGTACTCCAATACAGCCATGGTGGAAATCACCAGTTTCAGGAAGCATTGTGTATGGCAATTTAACATACAATATAACCTTGCAACCACTGAAATAATATTTAAATTCAACAAAACATTCTACTGTAAGATATAACAAGCTAAGGTTTCATATAAGCAATTTTGCAATAATCCCAAGCCAAAAGCTACATATACCTGTACACTACAGATCTTACACTGAGCTACTGTACAGTGCAATATTTAAAAAAAAAAAAAAAAAAAGTACTAATTAAACACTTGTATTTGTCTGATGTGAGTATGGCTCAAATTACTGTGGCTGTTTAGGCAGGTCAGAGAGGAAAGAACACGGGGGGAACAGCACAGCATGAGCAAGGAGGCAGAACAAAGTGGTGTCTCCAGCATTCCACTGCAGTTGTCAGGCAGATTAAAAATAAAAATAAAAACAAGCTCATAAAATAAGACACGACCACAGAGAGAAGGCTGCGATGTCAGCACAGAAGCTGTGCAGTGAATGAGGGGGTTGGAAGAAGGGGCAGTGTCCAAGGGCGGGCAGTGCTGGATAGCACGAGGATAATTGGGTGGTGACCCATACGTACCTGGGGGGGCCTCGGGTGCTGAGGTCAGTAGAGTGGGAGCGGAAGTGATGGGAGTGGGCGGGCTGAGCAAAGCGGCCGCGGGGGGCCCACGGCTCGGGGTTGAACCTAAAACACGACACCACAACATGCGGCATGACACACACCGGATGCTCACCCGGGGACATTTCAGCCGTTAAATAAAATCTCAAAGAACCTGGCAGCTCTATAGAAATCCCAGGGTATGAAAGGCCCTGATAACAGCCTGAGCCAGTTAATACCACACGGTCATTGGGCCAGAGGCTGAAACATCCCAGGCCAAAACAACCGTCACCGCTGGATGCACACCAACATGTTCCGAGACACAACTAAGAGCCTGGTCACTGGATTGCACTAATGAAATGCAGTTATAAATATATGTGTATGACCAGCTAGTATGCACACATATATAGATACAATAACAACTACGCAAATGGGTCATCTAAGTTGCTTACGATTGTTTATGCTAGCAACTGCCTACAAGGAAATCACATGTAGTTTTTCCTTTTGATGGCTACCAGCATATACAATATCTATATGCATATGTCAATGTTCATATGCACTTTATTCAGAAATTCCATGCACTGAAAATCCTACCAATTAAAAATCTTAACTCTGTAGACATCAGATTTTAGCGTTAAGAGCAACAACACTCGCTGGTTAAACAGTTTAGCTAATGAAGGGCAAAATACACCACTTATATGGTATTTCAAAAAGTCTGTATAGCCATTTTCAAATACAGTAAGATGGAACTGGACTGATAGCATGCTAAATTTGGAGATGGAATGTTGTGTAGCCCTGCATGGCAATATACAGTGTGTTGAAGGTGTATACTCCAGTGAGGGTGATAGTTGTACATCACAGTATAATGTAGTATAGGGGTAATGATAGTATGTGGGTAGGCAAGGGTCCTAATGGTGTACAGTCCATGGATAAGCAAGGATGATGTAGTGGCAGAACAAACCAGTTTACTGAGAGCTGGGCATACACACACATGCATGCACACACACACACACACACACACACAAACATACACATACGTACATACATATACATACACACACACACACACACACACAATACCATAGTAAGGGTGAAGCACCATCTAGCAGCCAGGAATATAAAACTACAGGTTGATAGGCTTGGGGTAAATCAAGCTTCCCTGAACATAATACTGTAAAATCTTTTCTAATATAACTATTAATTTACCTACCAAAAACATGTTGCCTACTCAACACACTTACATTTAAAGAATAATAATAATAATAATAATAATAATAATAATAATAATAATAATAATAATAAAGTATGGTATACATTAGCAAAAATGCAATAAAAAAAAAATGCACTGCTGTTTAAGTATCATTTCACAGCATAACTAAACAGATAAAAAATGTAACTAATATTTTCATACAATGCAAAATAGATGTAGGATAACCTACTCTAAGGGTTAATATTTAGGTTTACCCCATACTCAGAATGTTTGTAGTTAAACTTACCAGATGCTAGATGGCTATTTAATCACCAAGTTATGCTGTCCCCTCTGATATAGTGTACTCTTACTGGGTACACCTAAATAAAAATGGAACTAAATCAGTATCACAATTTGTATTACAACATTCAACTCATACAACTAAAGGATAAAAATCTCACTCTCGACTGAAAGCACAAGGATGTGTAGTACACGAAATTCCAACTAAACAGCTGTAAAAAATCTGATAATCCATTCAAATTATACATACCAGCAAATACATTATAAACATGGAATTAGAGCACGTGCTTGCAAGAAAACAACAATCCTTAACTACAGTGTCAAGCTGGTCTTGTTTAGCTTTATATCAATCATTTACAGTATATTTTCTACTGGAACTCACAAACACATTCTATTGCCACTACATCCAATAGTAACAAATATATCGATACTTTTACAATATCAAAACTTGCTAGTGTCACTACATGCATGAGAAATAACTAAAAAAACAGCATAACATACTCACTGGTTTAAAATGAAAGACAGATATGACAGCAGTATGAACTATAATCTACTGGAAGAAATGGATGACTGTGATCATGTAAGCAATGAGCAACATACTGTAACTATGCAGTTAGCAGGTGGGATCACAAATTCTGTCATTAATTCTAATTACTGTAATAGATTACCATTTAGTTTTAAGCACCATACACATGAATTAAGTTAAAGTACCCCATTTTAAAACAAAAGTTACAAGACTACACAACTTTCATCTACCACATGAAACGCCCTGAACACCTCCCTATAATATCTTGTCACGATACTCCAACTCCGATGCATACCTGGACTAATCTGTACTATATATATTTTTTTAAGGTGAATCCCACTTCTTTTTTAAATCTTGACACTTGTATTTTCCACATCTTAAAAGACCAATTAGCCATTTTTCATTCACATCGTACATACATCATCTAATCCTGTGTTGCTCCATCAGATGCATAGAAGCCCAGGGCTAGGCAAGCTGGTCCTGACACTTAAGATGAGAGTGACCAGCCCCACACATCCCTGAGTGGCATTATATGAGAAATAAACCCCAACCATCCCTTGGATATAAACCTACGGAGGCTCAATCCAGTTGGACAGCCTTAATTATCCACTAAACCACCAGGCACCATAGTTTGGTTATACAGTATGGTTACCACCCAGCATAGTAGTGGTTTCCTGGTGTACAGGAAACACATGAAGAAAGTGGCTGAAGAGTCACACAATTGTGACCATGAAATAGGATACAAAAACACACACTGGCAGATGAAAAAAGGTGTATTTCCAAACAGTTTTGACTACAACTGTTGCCCTCTTCAGTGGATCTAGGATAGTAGTGGAGAGTCAGGTGAGGTCACATCCGGTGTGGTTGAAAAAAACAAGTGTGGTTACCCTGCATATAAGCAGCTTCTCAGTAATTGTATGTACCACTCTTGGTCCGTAGATCCACTGAAGAGGGCGACAGTTGTCGTCGAAAATGTTTGGAATACATCTTTTTTCATGTGTGGGTTTTTGTATCCAACATAAAGAAAAGTTATCTATGAGAGCAATAGCCAATCCCACATTACATCTTTTGAAATGTAAGAGTCTTGATAAGTTTAGTGTGGCATCAGCTAAAATTTATGCAGAACAGTTAAGGGTAGAGGACTGCCCTACATCCCTGGTAATATTATATGAATGCAAACCTACAGCCACCTTAAGTAGATCTGAACTGCCATCTATGAAATATATGTGCAGTAATAGAAAATGGCATTAATTCTTACACCAAGCAACACCATCTTTACATTCACAGATGGATAGTCCCAGAAAAGAGGAAAACAAAATGAATAACTATTAAAACCAGGCACATAACAATAATTAGAGCAATATATACCATACTCTCTTTCCACAGGCATCAAACATAGAGAATATTTTAAAAACAGATTTTGAAACCAGCAGCCATGGTATGCATGTGTTGATTTTTTAATTCAATGGGACCTTTCTATATATATCTTGATCTTAAACCATTTCCCTGCTCAATCCCCCAAGTCTGGGGGTTGACACACAGGGCCTTACCCCCAAATCTTGTTCAATTTGCCTCAGCAATTTTCTCTCCACATTCACACCTGTGACCCTCCTCAGCTAGGCATCCTCCTTCCCCATCTCAGAATGTTCAATCTACATTAACCTAGCAATTTACATCACCTCTCTGGCATTACTTTAGCCAAATCTCTCATGCAGAATAATATTCTCATTTCTGTCATGCACTGGCAAAAATTGTGTGCTTCACATTAAAAAATACAATATACATCATCATCATCATCCAATCCTACGTTGCCCCATGAGAAGCATTGGGGCATGTGTATGTATGTATGTATGTATGTATACAGTAGGCGCAGAAAGTGTTGACGCCATCT
>JAGKTI010000701.1:42629-59723 GCA_018397915.1 Birgus latro | reverse complement strand
TCATCATCGGAACCTCCTTTCCCACCCTAGGGCAGGACGAGGAGTAGCAATGTCCAGACAGCCGAAATTTGCCCAATCCAATGGACCACACTTCCATTTACTCATCAATCAAGCCCCCGGAGTCCTGGCTCTATCTGATACGCCCAAAACATTCACCATGTTTTGTAGCTTCACATAAACGTATCTGATACAGTCAATCCGGATACTGTCACGTTAAAAAGGTGTGCTAAATCCCTGATCAGGAACTTATCCTCACAATGTTCATTCAGCCAGATTGATCTCTTGTCAGTCCCCTAGCCTCACCGACTTCAAAACCACTTTTCCCCATACACTCAACCACCATATCCCTCCATCTTCTCCTTGGCCTACCTCGCCTCCTCCCTCCTCAAAATTTCCTCAGATATACCTTTCTCATCACTCCATTGTTATCCATTCTCTCCACATCATTTCATTTTTGAAGGCTCCAACATGCTTGCATGTGTTGGCCTTTGGTCACCTAATTGCAGTTCTCCATGCTGCATGATCTTTGGCAGCCTCCCTGTTCAATCCCTTCGCCCTGAGGTCACACTTAATGACCTTGTCCCATGTCTTTCTCGGTCTACCCCTCCCCCAATATTAACACTTCTCACCCTCTGCACCCAATTATCATCCCCCATCCTCTCCATATGTCCAAACCACCTCAGCCTACCCCTCCTCATCACAACACCAATACACTCCAGTCCCATCCTACCTCTCAACTCTTCCAACGTAAACCCAGCCCCCCCAGGCCGTGCACGCAGGGACGCACTGCACGTCCACTTAATCATTGCCATTTCTGTACATTCAAGCCTGCGAATATCCTCTTCCTTTACTGCCCAGGTCTCACTACCAAACAGCATCACACTCCTAACACATGCTGCATACAAAGACCCCTTAGCACGTAAGGAGAATCCTCTCAATGTCAGGAGAGACAACAGCTCCCTGAACTTCTTCCAACCACTTCTCACCCTAGCAACCGAGCTAGCTCCAGCCCCACCTCCGTTACATAACATGTCTCCCAAATAACAAAACTCTTCCACACACTCAAGAGACTCACCAGCAAGTTCAATCCTTTCACACCTAACAATCTCCACCTGCTCTCCCCGACATGCCGCACACATAAAATCAGCATTACCTCGCAGTCTACCTCTAATACCACTACATCTCTTAGGCACCCATTTATCACAAACACTGCACAAGATGGAATTACTTCCCACACCCTTGTGGCAAACTGCACATGGCCACTCTCCCTCTCCTCTGATTGTACTGCCACCAACCCTAGATATCATCACTTTTGTTTTATCTGCATTTACCCTTAAGCCCTAATGCCCCATACCATCTCTCCATTTCTTAAATCTCTCTTCTGCCTCCTTTTCATTCTCTGCAATCAACACCAAATCATCAGCATACAACATCTCCCACGGGAGTCCACCTCTGACGTTACGTGAGAGGGCTTCAAGTACCATGATAAACAACAAGGGACTCAAAACTGACCCCTGATGCACACCAACATCCATGGAAAACTCATCGCTCAAAACTCACTCCATTCACTCTTACTTGGGTGCGAGCACCCACGTACATGGCCATAACCACCCTAACCAGCCACTCTTCCAACCCTAGCTTTCTCATTGCCCACTTCACCACCTCTCTAGGGACTCTATCAAAGGCCTTTTCCAAATCAACAAAAACAAAAACAATTACAGCCTTTTTCCACTGCTGGCACAGTTTCACATGACCATACCATCTCAGTGCACTCTCCTCGATTCTGGTGACCACAGACTTCCACTCCACGTCTTTCATGACGCACATTATTTCATATCCTGTCCACTCTCTGTACTCTGCATACATTCCTCAGCAGTCCCATCTCCACTGCCCTCACTCTTGACTTTTCATTTTCATGCCACACCATAGCCTCATATCCATATGTTAAAGTTGGAACTAACACTCCTTCATGTAAGCCTTGTGCAGCTGCAACACTCAACCCTCTGTTTCTTATCAAGGCCCTCATAGCACCAGCTACTTTCCCTCCTTGTGTTACTATACTTTCCACTTCTTTTGCACATTTTCCTCTCTTTTCTATCACTGTATCCAGGTATTTGAACTATCTCACCAATACCAGTCTCTCTCCACTCAATGTAACATCACAATGGAAGTCACCTTCTCTCTCAACAACCATCACTTAACTCTTTTCTACATTTACTCTCATGGCACAATGCTCACAGACATCAGCAATACTCTGCACTAGTCTACCAAGTTCTTGTCTGGTGTTTGCAAGTAGTACTGCATCATCAGCATAAAACAAATTTGAGATATTCCATCCATTACTAATGCCATCTCTCCATTACTTGTGTTTTAACTTCTCTCATCACCCCATCCATATACAGAATATACTGAACAACCATTGGGACGTCACACAACCTTGTCACATGCCCACAACGATCATGAACCATTCACTTAGATGCCCATTAACCCTTACACGTGCTTCATTACCATCATAAAAACTCTTGATGGCACCTAGCAGCTTACCATCTACACCATACATGATCAAAATCTTCCACAATCCTTCTCTGACTACTCTGTCGTATGCTTTTTCCAGTTCCATGAATGCCATAAACACCCTATAGTCCTTCTCACAAGCCTTCTCCACTATCTTTCTCACTGCAAATATCTGATTCATACATCCTCTACCACTCCTAAAGCCATCCTGTTCATCACTCACTAGTACTTCTGATATCTCTCTTACTCTCTCTACAATAATTCTTCCATATACCTTCCCTACAACACTCAATAAACTCATGCCACGATAATTCTTGCACTCACTTCGTTCACCTTTATTTTTGTACAGAGGTACAATTACAGCCTTTTTCCACTGCTGGCACAGTTTCACTCATACACGCCTCTTACATATCTCCAACATGCACTTTATTCCGTCCTCTCCACTACACTTTATCATATATATAATACATATACAGTATACACATACAGCGAGATATCACAACGCGTGATCCTATAGCGCAAAATTCACATAATATGGGAGGCAAAATCTGATGTCCAAATATAGTCACAATGCAGAAAAAATATTTATAATGTTGCTGGAGGAAGCTGCTCAATTTTTACATGACCTGACTATGCGGTGACGATGGACATAACGTGGCAATCTCTTGAAGCTGCCCTATTCCTGAGGCCTTACTCAATGATCTCCCACGTCTGCCTCTTGCAGCCCTACCCGTAACATTCATACCTCTCACCTTCTAAACCCAGCTGTCATTTTTGATCCACTCAACAGGCCTGAACCATCCCAGGCAATTTCTCCTAATCACAATACATTCAAATTTCATCCTCTCAACTCTACAATCACAATCCTAGCCCCCCAGGCCTCTCATTCAAGGGCACAATATTCAACAATCTAATAATTATTATTTCTGTATTTTTGAGCCTATGAATACCCTCTTCCTTTAATTACCAGGTCTTACTACTGTATGGCATTACACTCCCAACTATGGTGCATACAATGACCCCTTAGCACAGGAAGGAGGGAGGTCCCAATGTCAGGCGAAGCAACAGCTACTTCAGCTTCCTCCAATCCCTCCTTGCCCTAGCCACAGAGCTAGCTCCAACCCCACCTCCAGCACATACTATGTCCTCCAAATAACAAAACTTCACACACTCAACAGACTCTCCAGCAAGAACAATCCTTTCATGCTCTCAATCTTTTCAAGGTCTCCCTACCACCACACACAACACATATCAGCACTATTTTGAAGCCTACCTCTATTACCACTCCATCAATTATGCACCCATTAATTAAAAACACGGCACAAGATGAAATTACTTCCCACACCTTTGTGGCAAACTGCAGATGACCACACTCCCTCTGCTTTAACAGTACCACCAACTGCCCTAGCTATTATCACTTTTGTTTTATCTGAATTTACTCTCAAACCCTTGTACCCCATTTCATCTTTCCACTTCCTATATCTTTCCTCCACCTCCCTCTCATATTCCACAGCCAACACCAAGTCATAAGTATGCAACATCTCCCATGGGAGTCCATTTCTGAAGTCAGGTGAGAGAGTTTCAAGCACCATGATAAACAACGGGGGCTTCGCACCTGTCACTTACAACCAAAGCACATCATTAGCAACCTTAAGAACTTATCTGCCTGTGGCCCAGGCAACATAAGCAACATACACCTTAAACATCTTGGACCACAAGGCATACAAGCACTCACCAACATATCAAACAACAGCTATTCACACAACATAATACCCAGCATCTGGAAGCATGGTACATCATCACTATCCCCAAACCCAACAACAACCCCAAGTCAGCTTCGTCACACCACCCCATCACTCTCCTCTACACCCCTCCAAAGTCACTGAACAACTGGTATTACAATTAGTAACACCTCACATTCCCCTGATACCATCACACAACATGGTTTTAGGCAGCCACATTCCACAAACACTCTTCTTACAGAACTTACACAAAGAGTTTTTGATGGCATCAATTCGGCTAGGTCACCGCACAGACCACTCCTAGTCACACTAGACATTAGCAAAGGTTTTGATGCCATTTCCTGCCACAACCTCACAAACAAATTATTCAACACAAACATGCACAATAACACAAAAAGATGGGTGACAGACTGTTTAGCAGGCAGATGTGCACATTTAAGATTTGCCGGTCAGTCATCAAACATCAGAAACTTCACAAATGGTGTCCAAGAATCTGTTTTGTCCCCTGCACTCATTAACCTATACATGCATGACATACCCACACCCCACACACCACAAATACACACAGCCTCCTATGCAGACAAGATAACACTACATATACACACCAAAACTCAAACACAGCCGCACACATCCTCCAACCTTACCTCATCACACTACACGAATGGTTCACCACAAACAGACTCAAAACAGCCCCAGTCAAATCTACAGTGCCCCTTCTCACAAACTGGACAACAGAACACAATCACATTCCACACCTCACCATAAACAACACCCCCCTACAACACACACACACACACACACACACAAAATCCTTAATGTACATACATCAATGTCATTTAAACACATCAAAAACATCCAAAATAAATTAACACCAAGACTCAATGCCCTAATGTCACTTGCCCATACAACATTTGGACACAACAAAGAAACCACCATCACAATATACAAACAATATTTACATTCAGTGATGAACTAGGCAAGCCCTGCTTGGGCTTCTAACCTCAATGAAACACACATTACAACACCCTACAGACCATACAGAACAAGGCCCTATAAAAAATCACAGGCTGCACAGCAACTACACCTACCGACCATCTACACCCCAAAGTCCTCAAGTCAAGAATCACTTAGACGTGAGAGGAACAAAAATTCTTGTCACACCCTCCACAAACCTACACCATCTACTACACTACATGGCAACACATCCATACACACCAAGGAACATCAAAACAACGCTCAACACACGATATCATATACAAATACTGTCATCTCTCCCCCTCACCAACCTAAAACCAGCTTCCAGAGGCATATCCATGCTCAAATCACTTGCTGCTCCATTCAGTCCCTCAAAGACAACACACGGCTGCATGCAAGGCCTCCTGATATCCATCCTTCTGAATCCTACCTCTCTCGTGAGGACAGGGTCCACCTGGCCAGGCTGAGATATGGGCATCATCCAGCCCTCTTGATTTATCAGAAAAGGCTGGATTACTCCGTCGCTGATGTCTGTCCAGGATGCAACACAGCACCCCATACTATTAAGTATATTATGAAAGACTGGATTGCACACAATCACCTGTGCCAACAACACAACATACACTCTCTGAGAACTCAGTGGGAAAGCCTAGTCTCGCCTGTGGCATTTCCTTAGGACCTCAGGGCTATTCGACCTGACCTCCTGGGGAACAACTACTACTACTACTACTACTACAACAGGGGACTCAAGACTGACCCTGATGCATGCCAGCATTCAAGGAAAACTCATCACTCAAATCACTGTTCACTCTCATCTGGGTTTGAACCTCCACATACAAAGCCATAACCTTTTTATCCCAAGCTTCCTCATTGCCCACTTCACCACTTCCCAAGGACCTCTGCCAAAGGCCTTCTCCAAATCAACAAAAAAAAAAAGTACTGTACAGCTCCCTCTTCTTTCCTATACATTTTTCCTGAAGCTTTTGGACAATGAATATTGGATCAGTGGTCCCTTTGCCTGGCATTAACCCAAACTGCATCTTGTCAATAATCACTGTTTCCCTTTTCATACCTTCCAAGACTCTCCCCATTACCTTCTTTATCTGGCTAAAAAGTTTTATACCTATATAATTTCTTCTCATGTAATGCCACTCAGGGATGAGTGAGGCTGGTTACTCTCATCTTAAATGCCAGGACCAACTTGCCTAACCCTGGGCTCCTATGTGCCTCATGTGGCTACACTGGATTAGATAATGAATGAATGAATAATTTCCTCTTTCTACAGCATCATCCTTCCCCTTATACACATTTACAATCACATCTTCAACCAGTCATCTACAAAAAATACACTCCTTGACAATCAAATTTATCAAATCAATAAAAAACTCACTCCTTTATCTCCTGAGACTTTCAGTATTTCAGCAGTCAACCCAGACACACTTGTCGCCTTTCCTAACTGCATCCTGCCAATCACCTTGTTCACAGTAGCAGCCTCAATCAAAGGCCAAGGGCAAAACACTGGATCCACTGGCTCCAAACCTTCCCTATTCCAGTCAAACTCCTCATTAAGTAAACAGGCACAATGCTTCCTCCAAGCATCTTTAATACATTCACTGTCCACCTCTATCTTTCCTTCAACATTCTTCACACACTGCTCACCAACAACAACCAGGTTTTCCCTCTTCATCTGTTTTTTCACCTTATATACCACATTCTTCCTTTCAGAATTATTAATGGTATGCAGTAAATGTCTCCAAGACACAGATTTTGCCCTGTATACCTCCCTTCTGACCCTATGCCTGGCAGCCAAGTAATGCATTCCTCTCTGTTACAATTCCTTTTCCATTCCTGGAAAAGTCTTCTTTTCTCTTTAGCTACAGCTTCTACATCCTCATCCCACCACCATGATACCTTATGCCTTGGTGCACTCTTTGTCCATCCACATACTGAATCAGTAACTCTCAAGAGACTGTTTGTGTCAGCTTTGTGCTGCTCATTAATACTTCAGTCTACAGCTCCCTGTTCAGCCACCACATTACTCATATCACCGTAAAAGGCATCCATTTTTCCTTGGTTTTTCAACTTCCTTATTTTCCTCCTATGTGCACTGGTCCTGCTCCTCATTACCTGCTCCTTTAGTACCATGTCATGTAAGTAATTTGTGTTGCTGTACACACTTCTTTCTTTCTTTCTTTTCTGGTGTATCATGCTCCACTCCACCAACATGTGATGCTATGAAGAGATTGTATATAGAGTGAGAAGTGCTTGTAAGAGTGATAGTTATGTTGGGGTGGCTTTAGATGTGTGTGTAGTCTGTGAACTAAGTGTAATCAGCCCAAGCAAGCCAACTGGGTGCAAGCATACTTTATAGTATGCGACACTAGTTCAGCCACAGCACTCCTTGTGTCTGCCAAAGTAGTACTTGGTCGGAAGAATGCTCTCAAGGTTAACTTTAACATCCTTCACTAACCTCCTATCAGCCCTCCTGACCAGGAAATAGTCAATCTGGCTACCACTGCTCCCAGATTCTTATGTAATCTGCTTACTCTCTCTTCCATAAAAGCATGTTGCACACAATCGTGTTCATTACCTCTCCGAACTCCAGTATCCTTTCCCCCTCTGCATTCCTCATACCATATGCACAATCCCCATGCACCCCTTCACATCCATGAGCTTCTGCACCCAAGTGACCAAGTAAATCCCAACTCAAAACTACAATCTCTTCACCCCCTATACCGCCAACCACACATATCAAAGCATCCCAGAATCTGTCCTTTTCTTCACTGTCTAAGCCAACCTGTGCAGTATGTGCCAAAATTACTGCAACCAGGAGTTTTCCAAACAATATTTTCAATACTATAAACATTTCATTTACTCTCACTACATTCATACCACATTCCACCCATTTCTCTTCAACAAGCACACCATCACCACCATTTACTTCCACACTTCCCTTCCAAAATAACTTATACCTACAATCCTTCCCAACACTCATCCTTATTCATTCTCTTTTAAAATTAACTTTCTATAAGCAGCAGACATCTACCAACCTGCTCAAGGTCTCCACCACTTCCTCCTCTTTATCCTTCAAGCTACCCACATTCCAAGATGCCACACTGAACCCCACCCCCTTATTTCCTCTTAACTTCATTCTTTTTCCTTTCCTCCTTAACTTAATGTTCTCACCTCCACTCATCTCCTTGGTTCTGTTTTTTTTCTTCCTTCCTGTATGCAACCTGCTGAACCTCATACCTTAATATCAATCAACCAGTTACACCCAACCCTCAGCTATTGCGGGTTCCACTATAGCGTTTTATCGCTATCGCATCTGTATAAAAAACCTACCCAAATACTCTTATCATGCACTAAATGCCTGCTATCACGCACCAGAAGTGTTAAAAATTTTGAGAATGCCAGGATCCGGCACTCCACCCAGCCAACAAAAGATTCATTTGGTGATTGGCCGCGTGACGTCAGTGCCAGCCGAGCGCTGACTGCCTGCCCTACCGAGTCTCCCCCGCCGCCCGCCAAGCTATTCAACTCGTCCTCAGACTGAGAACAGTGACAGCAAGAACAATAACCTTTATTGTGATATTACAATTTCCATGGAATGATTATTGCTTCCATGGCCGGGAGCCATCTGAGTGTGCCTTGCGCGTTACGGAGGTTATTCTCTCAGGCATGGAAGCATACATTCCTTTCTCATATCCTCTGGCTAATGCAAGAAAGCCTTGGTTTAATCACGCTTGTTCTAATGCTGTCCGCAACAAGGAAAGGGCCTATAAGAGGTACCGGAGCCAACACACCCCTGAATCACACCTATTATATATTTCTGCCCGGAATCGTGCTAAGTCTGTTCTTCACTCTGCTAAAAACAATTTCATCCGTGCTAAATGTTCCCAACTCTCCAACTCGAATTCTTCTCGCTCCTTCTGGCACCTTGCCAAAAACCTTTCAAACAACTTTACCTCATCATCCTTCCCTCCTCTTTTCTACTCTGATGGCTCTGTAGCTATTTCTTCTACTGATAAAGCAGATCTCTTTGCTCAGACTTTCTCCTCCAATTCCACCTTAGACGATTCCGGTGCTATTCCTCCATCACTTCCCCCCTCTGACTTCCTATTGACTGACATTAAAATTTCTTCAGCTGATGTGTTCTCTGCCATTACTGGCCTCAATACTAAAAAGGCATACGGTCCTGATGGAGTCCCTCCTGTTGTCCTCAAAAACTGTGCTTTTGTGCTTACACCCTGCCTAGGTAAACTCTTTCGCCTTTGTCTCTCAACTTGTACCTTTCCTTCTTGCTGGAAGTTTACTCTCATTCAGCCAGTCCCAAAGAAGGGTGACCATTCCCAACCCTCTAACTATCGTCCAATTGCTTTAACATCCTGCGTATCAAAAGTTTTCGAGTCAATTCTTAACAGAAAAACTTTAAAGCACCTTTCCTGTCACAACCTTCTTTCTGATGGTCAGTATGGGTTCCGTCAGGGACGCTCCACTGGCGATCTTCTCACCTACCTTTCAGACTCTTGGTCATCCTCCTTTCGGAACTTTGGCGAAAGCTTTGTCATTGCACTTGACATCTCAAAGGCTTTCGATCGAGTCTGGCATAAATCTTTAATTTCCAAACTGCCCTCCTACGGTTTCTATCCTTCTATCTGTGCCTTCATCTCTAGCTTCCTTTCTGGTTGTTCTATAGCCGCTGTTGTAGACGGCCATCGTTCCTCTCCTAGACCTATCAACAGTGGTGTTCCTCAGGGTTCTGTCCTATCACCTACTCTCTTCCTTCACCTTTCCATTTGGTTCCTGCAATGTCCATCTCAGCAGTTACTTCAACAAAAAAGGGATGAGGCTATGGCACACCTAATGTCTGATTTGGCTCGTATCTCTGATTGGGGTAAAAATAATCTTGTTATTTTCAATGCATCAAAAACTCAGTTCTTACACATATCAACCCGACAAAATCTTCCTCAGGATTACCCACTAATGTTTAATAATGAACAGTTATGTCCTGCATCATCCTTGAACATGCTTGGGGTTTCATTCTCTCAGGATTTGTCTTGGAAAGAACATATTACATCTCTTGTGAAATCTGCTTCCAAGAGATTAGGTGTGCTAAGACGATTCCGTACTTTCTTTACCCCTGCACAGTTGTTGCCCTTGTACACGGGTTTTATTCGCCCGTGTATGGAGTACAACTCTCATGTGTGGGGAGGCTCTCCACATGCAGCTCTTCTCAATAGGGTGGAGTCAAAGGCTTTTCGTCTCATTAACTCTCCTCCTCTTACTGATTCCCTTCAACCATTGTCTCTTCGCCGCACTGTTGCATCTTTATCTCTCTTCTATTGCTACTTCAATGGTCACTGTTCCTCTGAACTGTCTGCTTGCATCCCTCCACCTCTACGACGGGCACGTAGTACCCGTCTAGCAAGAAACTCTCATCCCTTTTCTGTCCAACTCTCTAATGCAAGAGTTAACCATTACTCCCAGTCTTTCATTTATGCAACTGGTCAACTCTGGAACTGTCTTCCTCTGTCTGTATTTCCTACTTCCTATGATCTCCAGTCTTTCAAACGCAGTGTGTCCAGGCATCTCGAATTGAACGGATCTTGGAAGGAACAGTATGAAGGCCCGTGGCCTTTGGTCCCTTCTTCCTTGCATTAAAAAAAATAAAAAATAAAAAAAAATAACTCAAACTCAAATGGCCACCCCTTACTGGATTATGGCATCTGGCAATTGCTGGATAGATCACCCATAGCTGTCTTCATTAATGACGGAGAATTGTCTTGTTATTATTGTGACGGCGAATTGTCCCGAAACCATCAGTCCTTCCTGATGACTTCTTTATAGCTTTTATTTTTTTCCTTTATTGTTGATGACTAATGGCTTTGAAAAATAGTTTCACACTGCATTTTATTTTTTTATGGGCTCCAAAACTTATTCCTGGCAAAATATGTGTGATGCTAGACGGCCATCAAAAGGGATAGTAAGTTCTGTTTCTTATTAATCCTCCCAGTAAAACAAACAACTCAGTCAAATGGCCACCCCTTACGGGATTATGGCATCTGGCAATAGACAGATAGACAGATCACCCATAGCTGTCCTCATTAATGATGGCGAATTGTCTCATTGTTGTTGTGATAGGGAATTTGACGATGGCGAATCGTCCCGAAACCGTCAGTCCTTGCTGACGACTTTTTTATAGCTTTTATTTTTTCCTTAATTGTTGATGACTAATGGTTTTGAAAAATAGTTTCACACTGCATTTTATTTACTTATGGGCTACGAAACTTAATCCTGGCAAAATATGCGTGATGTTAGACGGCCATCAAAAGGGATAGTAAGTTCTGTTTCTTATTAACCCTCCCCGTAAAACAAATAATTCAAAAGTCAAATGGCCACCCCTTACGGGATTATGGCGTCTGGCAATAGATACATAGATAGATCACCCATAGCTGTCTCCACTAATGATGGCGAATTGTCTTGTTATTGTTGTGACGGTGAATTTGACTTGGTGAATTGTCCCAAAACCATCAGTCCCTCCTGACGACTTCTGTATAGCTTTTTTTTTTTCCTTTATTGTTGATGACTAATGGCTTTGAAAAATAGTTTCATACTGCATTTTTTAAATTTTTTTTATGGGCTCTGAAACTTATTCCTGGCGAAATATGCGTGATGCCAGACCGCCATCAAAAGGAATAGTAAGTTCTGTTTTTATTAACCCTCCCCGTAAAACTAATAACTCAAAGTCAAATGGCCACCTCTTACGGGATTAAGGCATCTGGCAATAGATAGATAGATCACCCATAGCTGTCTTCATTAATAACGGAGAACTCTCGTTATTGTTGTGACGAGGAATTTGACTTGAGGCGAATTGTTCCGAAACCATCAGTCCTTCCTGACGAATTCTTTATAGCTTTTATTTTTTTTCCTTTATTGTTGATGACTAATGGCTTTGAAAAACAGCTTCACACTGCATTTTTTTTAAAAATGGGCTCTGATGCTTATTCCTGGCGAAATATGCATGATGCTAGACCGCCATCAAAAGGGATAGTAAGTTCTGTTTTTATTGACCCTCCCCACAACACAAACAACTCAAGTCAAATGGCCACCCCTTACGGGATTGTGGCGTCTCGACAGATACATACAGTATATTTCTAATTTGCATGTTCATTTTTAGACCATTATATGTCATTATGTGGTACAAAAAGGGTATCTTAGGGGTAAATATTGAGGTCATGACACCAATTAGAATTACCTGTATTACCATAAGTTTTTCAATTCGGCTATCGCGTTTTCAGCTATAGCGCAGCCATGGCGGCACCAATTAGGCGTGATAGCCGAGGGTGGGGTGTACTTTGCTTTTCTATTCTCTGACTAATCTTCTCTTCTGCATGCCTGAGCCCTCTTCCCTTTTTCTACAGGTCTGCTCCTCTCTTCCCTTTATCTTACACAAGATCTCAATGACCTTCCTCTTCTGAAAAATGTTTCTACTAAAGATTTATCAGTGTCTTATGAACCTCCATATAATTATGCTGCATATCTACTCATTAGCCAAACATTCAGGAAAGGTTACTTCATAGTGAAATGTAAAAGAAAGTGATAAGGTAATGCTATGCAAATAGAATTTCAAATCACGATAAAATCATATCAAACGTAAAGAAAAGATGATACACAGCAAAGTTTTAACTTAAAGTAGACTGAAGAAAACTGAAAGTATAAAAGAGAATAAAAACTAAAGGAATATTATAAAAAATACCTGTAAATAAAAATAAAAATAAAGATCTGCTGAAATAATGACAAACACAGATCACTGAACATTCAATTTCAGATGCAGTACATCTGAAATGAAGCTTACAACTATGCACTATACCTGTGTCCAGATGTCTAACACAAATTAAAAATACTAAAATGCGATCAGGATGAATCCATACTCAGCTGCTAGATTTTACAAAACAATAATAATAATCTAATTCCTACAGCATAAACTAAAACAGATACTGGATTCTGGTATTTGAAATATTCATACCTAATGGTGATATGCTTTAACAAATTAGTATGCCTAAAAAATACTTGTTGTAATATGCATAACTTAGCAGTATCTGCAGTACTTCAACCCCTTCAGTGCAAAAGATCCTAGCTGAGATTCAAATTTCCATGCAGTATGTGCAAGGACAGTAACAAAGCTCTAAGCTCTAAACATATTCATTACCAATATAGTCTTGGGTGATCGACTCTTAGTGGTGCTTAGAATGATGACTAATTACAAATATTATACACAATAAAACAAACAATCAAACAAAATCTATCTACTAACTTCGTCAACTAGCTGGCACTGTGCTCCCTGTTCTAAGGTCTTCTCAGAAGGGTGGTGCACATTCTCCTGTTCAAAAGGAGTGAGCAGATCTAACACAAAGTTATCTGTTTTCTCTGGGGACATAATCGACTGAAAAAGGACTCTCCACATACAATCTCCTCCTCTCTCAACAATTTAGTTCCCATATACCATCTGCAATAAACACTGGGGAATGGTGACCCTGACAGCCACTCCATAGTGATTATGGAATGTTTATGTGGTGGTGGTGGTGGTGGAGGGGGGGGAAGAGGATATGTGGGCATTTCCTCATGACTGTTATTTCAGTGGAGATGAATCTGAACACAATGGTATTTACATAATATCAGTAAACAACTAAGCTGGGTACTCTACTGACAGAATACTTGCATTAGAATGATGTCTGCTTTATTCAATTAGGTTTGAATCTCTAAGAGGTGGCTGGAGGTCTTCAGTCATGTAAAATGCTGCTAATGACATAAGTCACTCTCCTACACTTAAATGTACAGGACTACAATATTTTAGTCTTGGACCCCTATGCCCCAAAGAGGGTACTATGGTCTTGGCTTTACTGCTCTACTATGTCAGTCTTCACTTTTGCTAGGAAAAAAAAAAAAGTTGTTTGGACTTTCCATACTTTTATCTGTTATTATTTATCACTTAGGGATGTTGGCTGCTATGACCTCGGCAATGAAAGGGCTGAAAACTACTGCTTGCAGGGAAGATCACCACAAATCTCCAGCTATATTTCTAAATAGCAAATGTATCCAATGTTTTTAATATTACAGCTATTCTCAGGATCATACTCTAGAAGTGTTCAGGGCACTGTAACTCAACTTGTGGCAAAATATCCAAACCTAGCTGTGGTTTAACAAGAACAGGGTTGAGTAATACCTTGTGGAAATATGTGGCCCATGTGGCACTAAGTGGTATTGCACAAGTAGTATGCTTCCATACAACTGACACTGCAGGAGTAGTAATGTGGTCCTTCCTGGCAGCCTTACAAGATTGCAAAACAACTCAACTAACAACAAATAGGCAACCGTGATGTCTACAACTCAAACAGGCATGGCCAAATGACTTCCCTCTCCACCCACAGCTCCTCTACCTGGCCTCAACTTCATTAACAGTACATACTTTGTGAAAAATGATTGGCAAAAATTTGGGTACCGCAGATCAGCTTTCAGTGACAAGAACACTGGTACAAATTTTTTTTACATAAAATTTATTAAATACTAACTTGTGCCATTTTTCCACTACATTTCTCAGGCTCTAACACTAAAGGAAAGTACTGGAAAGTGACAGCAATTCTCAATAACAATAAGCATACAGAAGAGGGGGGGGGGAAGACCCAGTACTGTATAATGTGAGAGGTGAGGGTGGAGCAGTGGGGGTTGAGAGATGATACAGTGTGGGTCTGGCAAGCACCAGCAGTCCCAGCAGCTCCCAAGAAGCACCGAGAAGCGCGGCTACACACCGGACCAACAACAACCAGAAATACAGCGGCAGTTAGAACCTTGGCTTAGGCATTTACTGTACTGTAAAGCAATCAAGTAAGTCAACTTTTATTTTCATCAACACTGAAAATCTACTACAGCTATGACATTCCATTCCAAATAAAACAATGCTAAAATCAGAAATAAAGAAAACTTAAAACAAGAAAAAAATAACTTTACAAAGTATTTGGGATGTTACATAATTTTTACAGCCTTACTGACTATAATAACCAATGAACTGACATTGACTTATATAGTACCAGTAAGATATGCATCACCTGAACACCAACCAATGACTTCATAAAATTATTGGTTCTGTTTCAATGTTACTTGTCTTAATTATAAATACCATTAACAAGCTATTAGTTATGATGTTTAATAATCAACAAAAAATAAACTATATTCTTATCATTAGTATTCTGTAAACATGTGACTGGCTGTTAGTGTTGTGAGGACACAAGGTTCTAACACATTACCTCAACCATCACACAAAAACAGGGTTGCCACATACAATACCTACATGTACAACACTCCCAAGCAATTAGTGCGCTATTAATCATGCACTCTTCCAAGTCAGCATTCCAGAACATTTAAAGGTTCAATGTCCTCAGTCTTTATGTATCCAGAAGTACCTTGACTGCTTAATGTCAGTGTGTATGTTGCATGTGACAGTATAACGCAGTGTGGCAATGGCTCTGAGAGTGCACTGTGGTGCTGCGGATGCAATAAGTGCCTTCCTGATGGTAAGAAAAGTGTACAGGAGATTTGGTAGAAACAGCTGGGGTTTGGCAGAAATCTTTTTTTTTTTTTTTTTTTTTTTAATAGCTACACTACTGTAGTTCTGATTAACCGATCAGGAAGACTAATTCAAAAATCTCGTGATCTTCCATGTTTGATAAGGGGAATGAGGGAGGAAGAGAACAGCAAAAATAATGAATTTCCAATATACAATACTACAAACCAATAATAGCCTCCCAATCAAGTGCCGATCTGTTAGGCTATTTCTGGCAGAGTTCAGTCCTGAAATCTGATTCAACCCGAGCTTTGCCCCCTTCACTGCCAATGGTGTCAATGCCAAACAATTCACACAGCTCAAACAATCTGCGCTATTAATCTAGCTGGTGTCACCATACTGCATGAGTCCCAGAGAAATTTGTTCTACTTGGCATCTGATACTGACCACCTAGTATGCTCCCAGACACTTACCACCTCAATGCACCACTACCTATGACAATGGACTGACATTCTTCTTGACTTACAATGCAGTAACATTATAAGTACAATACATAGCTCCTGTGATAGGTAAATCTCATATTTTCATCTACAAATAGTACATTTTTCATGCAGTTTGCTAATGAAAGAGTAATTCTAGCACTGTAATGCTCAAAAAGTCTTGACAAATAAAGTCAAAACAGAATGACTTTGATAAATCAATGACATCTTGGCAAGGAGGAAATGTCTATAATGAGGCACAAGAGTGAAGGGGATAATGACACAAGAAGGATATGTGGCTGGTGTTTTAAAGGCCTTGGTATGAAACTGAGGACTGAGTGTGCATTATCAGGAGGGTTGTATATGGGTATGTAAAATGTATACATTAACATACTAGCGTGAGATTCTGGTACAGCATGAATGTAAAGTCAAGAGTACAAACAATGGAAATGGGACTGTTAAGGAATGCGTGTGGCATGTGGCTTGCACAAAGAGAACAGGAAGAGCAACAGAGAATATGTTAAAGATGTGAAGAAAAGAAGTTTGTTGAAAAATAGTTTCTGATGCTTTGCTCCCTCCTGGAAATCCTCTAATATGGATATTCATCTGCACAGACTGATTTTCTCTACTTTTTTTTTTAATAAAAAAGATCTCAAAAAGCAAAGTGCTCCTCTTTATCCAACTAGTAACAATTTACACAGACATGTGTGGATGTGAACAGTACAACTCAAACAGTTATGATGATTCTAAATAAAATTGGTGGAAGGACTGAGGGTCAGCCAAGAGGTTCACTTATTTTTCAGAACAAGCTAAGGGTCATTGT
>JAGKTI010000701.1:15246-42406 GCA_018397915.1 Birgus latro | reverse complement strand
GACATCTGTTACCCTACTGTAGAAACTTAGTAGGTTAGTAATACATGATCTTCCTTCCCTAAAACCAAACTGTCTTGGTGTTATCACTTCATTTTCTTCTAAATACTTTATCCATCTTTTTCTAATAACTTTCTCACAGATTTTACAAACAATACTAGTAAGTGACACAGGTCTATAATTAAGTGGATCCTCCCTATCTCCTCCCTTAAAGATTGGCACAATACTTGCTCTTTTCCAATCTTTAGGTAACTGTCCCTTTTCAAGCGAGGTTTTGATAATCACATAAACTGGCCACACTAACTGGTCGGCACATTCCTTCAGGATCCATCCAGCCACACCATCTGGTCCCATTGCTTTTCTCACATCCAAATCCTTCATCAGCTGTAGCACCTCATCCATGTCAACTGTAATTTCGGTCATTCTCGTCAGCCTGGGTTCCATTTCAGGCTCCCTAAATTCGTCTTCCAATACATAAACTGACTGTAGCTTGTTGTTCATTATTTCACACAAGTCTTCCTCTCTTTCGTATGTTTCATCTCCATCCCTCAGTCGTATTATACTGTCCTTAACTTTCATTTTGCCATTTACAAACCTATAAAATAGTTTCGGCTCTTTTTTACAGTTAGATACAATATCTTTTTCGTATTTCCTTTCCTCTTCTCTCCGTATCCTTACATATTCATTTCTAACCTGCTTGTACTCCTCCCAGGCCCTTTCACTATACCTTCTTCTCACTTTCTTCCATGCTTTTTTTCTTGCCTCTTGTGCCATCCTACATCTGTTGTTAAACCATTCTTTCTTCCTTTCCATAGCTGCAGAAAATTTTGGGACATACTTTGTAACTCCTGTGTGTGTGTGTGTGTGTGTGTGTCCTTACCTAATTGTATCTTTACAGGAATGAGTCATGCTCGAACTGTCACGTTTATTAAAAAAATATCAATTGCCCTATTTGGGAAATTGAATTTCCTTATGTCTTTATCGCCTCTCTTTTTATGTATTTTTTTGCAGTGTTCTTTTGTTGATGCTTCCCCACAGGTTATATATTCATTTATGTCTATTTTCCCTTTCCCTGAGATGCATTTATAACAGCATAATCATGTCTCCTCTTTTCCTTCTCTCCTGTAGTGTTGGTAGATTCAATTTTTCTAGTCTTTCTTCACAGCTTAGATCCCTTAAGCTTGGTACCCATTTTGTAGCTACCCTTTGTACGTTTTCAGTTTTATGTGTTTTTCAGATGAGGATTCCAGACTACTGATGCATACTCCAGGGTTGGTTTGATGTATGATGTTATCTTTCTCAGCATGTCTTCATTTATATATGTGAATGCTATTCTCATATTAGCAAGCAGTGGTTTACAGGTTACATACCTTCTCAGTGATGTGGTCAGCCGGAGATAGTTTGTTATTGATATTCGCTGCTAGGTTCTCCCTTTCTGATATGTGTAGGGTTCAATTTCCTTACTTACAATCCCAATCTGGTCTTTTCTCACTTTTACCAAATTTAATTACATGACACTTGTCCACATTAAATTCCATTTGCCATTTACTGGTCCATTCACTAAACTTATTTAATTCTTCTTGTAGCTCTTTGCAAGAATTTGTGTTTGTAATTTCCTTTGTAGCTTTGCATCACCTGCAAATATATTTAGATAGCTTCCACTTCCAGTGTTACTGTCTATGTCTTTTATATATAAACTAAAATCATAACTGGTGCCAGCACTGAGCCCTGTGGAACTCCACTAGTTACTTCCCTCTATGATGAGTAATTTCCCCTTAGTACTGTTCGCATTTCCCATTTTATGAGAAAATCCTGCATCCAACCGTACAGGTTGCCTTGAATACCTCCTTGATGGTACAGTTTCCATAAAGGGCACTGGTGAAGTGCTCGGTCAAATCTATCCATCTGTCTTAACCGCAGGGTTGATGGAGGCGGTTCTTGCCCGTACCGCGGGGGTAATTCGCACTCCGACTCACTTTTTAAAAACATTTGCCAAAAATCAGTTTCTGTCCTAGAGTATTATAATTAAATATGCATATGGCACACACCTTCAGCTTTCTCAAGGGATGTTTTTTTAGCACTCGTCGACTGCCGTATGACTTGTGGAGACTTCTGAGGTTGGGCAACGAAGTCTCCAATTTACACTCCCCGACGGCCCGTAATATGAATACCAATGCCTGATATTATCACTAGAAACACTAATCAATTATTTCCCAGGAGGTCTGATCCATTGCCACCGACCGTCACGAGAGTGACGACCCACAGTTAAGTGGTTAATCCTGTAAGGGGTGGTCACAAACAAATCGCCTCCATGTCGCTCTGTCCACCGCCATTTCATTGCCCTGCTCCCAGCTCACACTTCCCTCTCTCATATACCTCTCCACTCCATCCCTCCATCTCATCCATGGCCTCCCCCTCCCTCTCCCCCCTCCACCTCACTTATATACACTTTCCTCGTCAGTCTCTCGCTCTCCATCCTCTCCATACGGCCAAACCACCTCAGTGTATTTCTCCTAATGCATCTTAACACATCCACATCCACACCACAATGCTCCTTCACTTCCTCATTTGGCAGCCTGTCTCTCCATGTGACTCCACATGCTCCTCTCAAATAACTCATTTTCACTGCTCTCACTCCTGACTTCTGTTCCTCCAAGGTCCAAGCTTCACTTCCATACATTAAATTTGGTATCACAATACTGTCATGTAGTATCTTTTTCACTTCCATGCTCACTTCCCTGTTTCTTATCACTGCTTTCAAGGAAATATCAACCTTTCTTCCTTGTTGTACCCTTTCAAGCACTTCACCCTCTAAACTTCCATCCTTACTCATCACACTACCCAAGTACTTTAAACGCACTCACATTTAACTACTCATCCAACCACACTGTACATTCACTGACTTCACTTCTCTCGACGACCATAACTTTACTCTTCCCAAGAGTCACCTTTAAATTCCCTTTCTTACACACCCTCCCACACTCATCCACCAAGCCTTGCAGCTCCCCTTCATCTTCACTTAACAACACAATATCATCTGCAAACAACAGTACAGGGAGTTTCAAAACACTGCCCTCTCTCATTAGGGCCACTCCAACATAGACTGCCCTACCTTCTACCTCTTTTATAACCCCATCCATTTACAGATTTAACAACCATGGAGACATGACACATCCTTGTTTCAATCCAACCATCAAACAGGAAAATTCACTCAGTTCACTATCCACATGCACTGCAGCCTTAGCACCTTCATACATACTCTTCACGGCCTTCAACAACTTCCCATCAACTCCATATATTTTTAATACTTTCCACAATCTTTGTCTATCATGCTTTCTCTAAATCTATGAAGGCCGCATACAACTTCCTTCCCTTCTCTAGAAACTTTTCCACTAAAGCTCTAAGAATGAATATCTGATCTACACAACCTCTTCCCTTCCTAAAACCTCCCTGTTCTTCACCAACTAATTTCTCTGTTATTCCCCTAACTCTGTCATATACTTTTCCTATTACAAATGCCCCTATGATTACCACACACTTCTTTTTCCCCTTTTCCTTTGTACAGGGGAATAATTATACCTGACTTCCAATCCTCTGGGATTCTACCTTCCTCCTAGGCCAATCTGCACATCTTCCACATCCATTCTATTAATATCTCTCCCCCATGCTTCAGCATTTCACCACACACTCCATCAATTCCAGGGGCTTTCCCCATTTTAACTTTCTCCATTGCTTCCATAATTTCCATGCTACAGATTTCTTCCTCTCTTCTCACATCCCTCCTTCTCCCAGCCATTCTCCAGCCACTAATACTTGCATTACTTTCATTCTCTAAGTTCAACNTCTACCATTTTTATCTTTCACTCCCCAGCTAACTTCTTTGGCACCCTGTCTAACTCTCTTCACCTCTTTCCAGAACATTCTCTTACATTCCCTCCACTTTACACTCATGTTCCTTCAAAATTCCTCATCCACTCTCTTCTTACTCTCTCTAACTAATCTTTTCACCTCTCTTCCTCTCTACATATAACTCTCTCTTCCATCTCTCAACTTCTTCCATGCCTGTTTCTCATCCACTCACAACATTCTTTCTCCTTTTGTACCACAACCTCTCTCACCTCTTCATTCCACTGTGATGTTTCCTGCACCCCCTTTCATCTTCTCTTCATGCTGCACAGATTTCTTTTGTGAATATCTTGCACGCACCTTCCATGTCCCTTATCTGCTCCAATCCATATTTACCCAATCACTCCTCCACTTCCCTCTTATATTTTTGCCTTTTTTCCATCCTCTTGTAACCTTTCCACCCTCCTTGTATGAACTACTTCCTCCTGTCCTTCCCTTCTTCTATTTCTCCATTTCATTTGGACTCTGATTCTGACCAAAACCAAGTGGCAGTCAGAAAGTTCACTCCCCCAACCTCTATATACTCTAGCATCCATTACACACCTTCTCATTCTTTCATCCACACACCATACACATAATCAATCATTGCCTTCCATTCATTCAGTTCACCACCCACGCTTCTCATCACTTCCCACGTATACCTATGGATCAATTTGTGCCTGAGGAGGGTATTAGCTAGCACCAGCCCCCTCCTGGCACAAATTCCACTTATCCATCTCTGCGGGCACACCCCACTCACCAACTACTCCATATTCCATACTTTTCCATTCATATCTCCAATCAAAAACTCTCTCATTCCTTTCAATTTTTTCCATGTATGTTTCCACATTTGTCCAGAACCCTTCTCTCACTCTGCTTGCACGATCTTGCGTTGGTACATACACGCACACAATCGCCCACATTTGTAGTCCAACTTTCAATCTTACCCACACAATCCTTGAGTGAAATGATCCATACTCTCTTATATTCTCCTTCCATCTGTTACTCACTACAATACACACTCCTTCCTTTGCCCTCTCATTCTCACCTACTCCCATGCATATACCCCATCCAAACTTCCATTCTCTCACACTCTCACCTTGCCATTTAGTTTCAGTTAATCCACATACATCCACTTTAGCACCCTCAAGCACGTGGACAATCTCTCTTTCTTTCACCTCATCATTTGCACCCTTTACATTTCATGTAGCTATCCGTACCATGTCCTCTGTTTGGTCCTTAGTCGTCACATTTGGTCAGTCCTGGTCCGAGGCTTCTTGTTCATATGTTTAGTTAGTTGTTTTCTGGGCAGGGGCACTAACCCTCCGTCAACCCACTTGTTGTCACGTAGGGAACACATGCTGTTTGGTTATAAGGTTACCACCCAGCATTGTATATGCTTTCCTGATTTACAGGAAATCATTTGGCTTGCCACTCAATATAGAGCTACCCTAAAAAAAAACAGAGTACCACTACTCTAAGTGGGTGGATGATGGGTGCCCCCACCTACCACCATCTATCAAATGTTTTCTTGAAATCTAAATAGATACTGTCCACTCATCCTTCTCTTTTCTGTAATGTTTCTGTAACTCTATCATAGTGCAGTAGCTTAATAAGTTAGTAACATATGATTTTCCCTTTCTAAAACTGAACTGCCTTTCTGTTGTCATACTGTGTTCTTCAAGATGGTTTACCCAACCTTTATTATCAGCTTCTCTAGTATCTTACAACAGTGGTCAGTGATACTGAGTGGATTCTGTCTATTCACTTTCTTGAATAGGGAAACAACGTTAGCTTTCTTCCAAATATCAGGTGTTTACCTTGACCTAAGGATTCCTTGAATATTAAATAGGGTGTCCATAAAGTCTCTATAGAAAGGGGTTCATTTAACAGTACCTTAACTCAACATCTTTCATCAACAGGGTACCTGAAATACAGGTACCTGCTGTCTGGATGTTGCTACTCCTCACCCTGTATTTCAGGTACCCTGTTGATGAAAGATGTTGCGTTAAGATACTGTTAAATGAACCCCTTTGTAAAGAGACTTTATGGACACCCTGTATAATGGTCTGCTTAACTCTTCTGCACATTCACATAGCACGCAATCTGAAATTTCATCAGGACCACATACTTTTCTTTTGTCTAATTTACTTAACTCTTCCTGTACTTCTTTTTCTGATTCCTTGTCCTTCTGCCTACAGGCGACTTTACACGCCCTCTTTTGTCTTTCTTTCCTTCATTCTTTCCTCTTCCTTCTCCCTGTGGGTAACTCTAAACTCAGTGACAAGCCAAATGGTTTCCTGTACACCAGGAAACCATTTACTACGCTGGATGGTAACCATATACTGTAATCAAATTTTGGCGCCTGGTGGTTTAGTGAGTAATTATGGCTCTCCAATCGGATTGAGCCGGTGAAGGTTTATATCCAAGGGGTGGTTGAGGTTATTGCTCACGTAGTGCCATTCAGGGATGAGTGAGGCTGGTCACTCTCATCTTAAATGTGTCAGGATCAACTTGCCTAGCCCCGGGCTCCTACGCTCCTCTGTGGGGCGACATAGGATTGCATAATGAATGAATGAATGAATGTATATCTGGTAATACATGTGGGCATGCATGTTCCACATCATCTTCAAAATTATTTTCTTTTACAAAAACTGACTGGAACTTTTATTTAGTGCTTCACAAATTCTTTCTCTTGTGTATAAATGATCCCCTCGTCCGTAATGGACTGTATTTTATCTTTAACCCCTTAAGACCAGAATTATTTCAGGTCCCCCCCCCAGCTGCAATTGTGTGTGTGTGTGTGTGTGTGTGTGTGTGTGTGTGTGTGTGTGTATTTACCTATTTGTATTTACCTGTTTGTAGTATACAGGAATTGAGCTAAGCTCGTGTTGTCCCGTCTCCATATCTACATTCATCTAATCTAGTTTTAAATACATGAATGTTTTTCGCCTGCACCACCTCTTCATCTAAGTCATGGGCAAATTGATTGTGTTCTGGATAAAGAGGAAGAATTTACACACCTGACAATGCAATCCGCACTCTCATAGGCCTAATGGTTACCACATAATGGCGCATCAAAGTTAAAAAAAAGTTTATAATAGTTACCCCTCAAAAACACTCTAAAACATAAAAATATTGATAACTACCTATTCATTCCAAAGTGTTTTGTCACACCAACCATGAAAACAGGTGTATGTAGGTGTGGGGAGAAACTAGGCTGTGGGGAGATAAAGTAGGCTGTGGGGAGTAGGCCTATAGGTACAGGGGTTGGAAAAATAACCAACTTTTTGCATGAAAAGACAGCACTTCGGTGTGTTCTGTAACATTTTGGTGGCCTGATACCTCTTGGGGGTCTGTAGGTGATGGGAGGGTAGTGAGGAACAATGAGGGAGGGATGGGGTGGGGTTCGGGGGGGACACAAGGCTAGCAGGGTGGGAGGAGGAGCAAGAGTGGGTGGGAAGGGACACATGTGGGGGTGGGAGGGTGATGGAGGACAAGGAGGCAGTGAGGGAGTGGGGTAGAGGGTGGCACAGAGTCGGCCCAGAGGGATGGGGGGTGCCCCCCCACTGCCCGAGTTGGTCCAATCCCCCCTCCCGCCACCTCAGAGGTGTGTTCTCATTGGCCCGAAGCCATGTACATCATAATCGGGGTGGAGGAAGCGCTCTGCAGTTTTTTATAGGCCCCACTCAACTGATGCGATTAGGTTATCTGGCATAAAACTCTCATCACATCTATTGATGCGATTAGGCATTAAGGGGTTAACTTTCGCTTTGCTTCAGATGTAGCCGTAAAATAGCTTAGGCTGATCACTACTTTTATTTATAATGTCTTCCTCAAACTGTCTTTGAGCCTCCCTCTTTTTCTTTGTATAATCATATCTTGCCTGTTTATAGTTGTTATATGCCCTTTGAATATTGTGTCTTCTGTATCTATTCCACAGCAAGCTTCTTTATTCTGCTGATTTTTTACATTCTGTATTAAACCATTACTTTTTCATTTCTGTTTCTTTGTGATGAGGGATGTAATTTTGGACTCTATTTCATACAAATTACAGAATTTTCTATATATAGCATTTAAATCTTGTCCTCTAAGCTCCTTTTCTCAATCTATTTCTAAGACATACATATTAAGATCATGACAGATGCCCTTTTTGTAGTTTGGACTCTTTTTGTAACTTTCATTACTGGTAACTATGTCATATGCAATCCTGAAGTTGCAATTTAATACTGCATGGATGCGTTTGCCGAATGGAGGGTCTATCCATCTATAGCCTGACGCCCTCATCCCACAAAGGGAGATCACAGACAAAACACCTCCAAGTCGCTCTGTCACCCACCATTTGCCCCCAGCTCAGTCCCCCCCTCCCTCATATATCTCTCAACTCTATCCCTCCACCTCATCCTCAGTCTTCTCCCCCCTCTCCCTCCCTCCACCCCACCTGCATATACCCTCTTAGTCAGTCTTTCATTCTCCATCCTCTCCATATGTCCAAACCACCTCAGTGTATTTCTCCTAATGTTCTCAACCACATCCACATCCACCCCACAATGTTCCTTCACTTCTTCATTCGTCAACCTGTCCCTCCACGTCACTCCACCTGCTCCTCTCAAGTAACTCATTTCCACTGCTCTCACTCTTGACTTGTTACCCTCTAGCAAGGTCCATGCCTCGCTTCCATACGTCAGGGTAGGGATCACNGCTTTCAGTGAACCAACAACCTTCCTTCCCTGCTGTACCCTTTCAAGTATTTCATCCCCAAAACTTCCATCCTTACTCATCACACTACCCAAGTACTTGAATGCACTCACATTCTCCATATCCTCACCATCCAACCTCACTGTGCATTCTGTGACTTCATTCCTCTCAAACACCATAACTTTACTCTTGCTTACATTGACTTTCAGATTCCTCTTCTTACACACTGTCCCAAATTCATTCACCAAACCTTGCAACTCCCATTCATCTTCACTCAACAATACTGTATCATCAGCAAACAACAACACCGGAATCTTCCACATCCCACCCTCATTCATTAGAGCCACTCCCATATCCACTGCCCTACCTCGCACCTCCTTTACAACCCCATCCATGTATATATTAAACAGCCATGGAGACATCACACAACCCTGTTTCAGTCCCACATTCAGATCAAAGAACTCACTCACCTTACCATCCACTCGCACAGTAGCCCTAGCTCCTTCGTACATACTCTTCATAGCACTTAACAATTTCCCCTCCACTCTATATATTCTTAATGCCTTCCACATACATTGCCTATCTATTCTGTCATAAGCTTTCTCCAAGTCCATGAAGGGAGCAAAAACTTTCTTTCCGTTCTCTAGATTCTTCTCCACTAAACATCTTAGAACAAATATCTGATCTACACACCCTTTTCCCTTCCTAAATCCCCCTTGTTCTTCTCCAGCTAACTCCTCTGTTATATGCCTAACCCTATCAATAAGTATTCTACCATATATTTTTCCAGTCACACTAAGACGGCAAATACCCCTATGGTTACCACATACTTCTCTCTCTCCTTTTCCTTTACATAAAGGAACAATTATACCTGATTTCCAGTCCTCTGGAACCCTTCCCTCTTCCCAAGCCAATCTACACAACTTCCATATCCACTCCACAACAATCACACCCCCATACTTGAGCATTTCACCACACACTCCATCAATTCCTGGGGCCTATCCCATCTTGATCTTCTTCAATGCTTCCACTACTTCTGCCCTACTGATTTCTTCCTCCCTCCTCTCACCCCTTCTTCTCCCAGCCATTCCCCACCTACTGCTCTCACTCTCTACATTCAACAAATTCTCAAAGCGCTCCTTCCATCTCCTCAATTTCTCTCTCTTCTCCACCAGCAATCTATTATTCCCACCTTTCACTCCCCTACTATATCCCTTTTCACGCTGTCTTACTTTCTTTACCTTCTTCCAAAACAATTTCTTACTCTCCTTCCATTATACACTCAGATTCCCTCCAAACTCCTCATCCACTTTCTTCTTACTCTCCTTCACCAATCTCTTCACCTCTCATCTCCAGCTCAAATATACCTCTCTCTTCTCTCTCTCATCTTCTCCCCTACACTCTGCTCGCTAGACATTCACTATATGCCTTCTTCTTTTGTTCCACAGCTCGTTTCACCTCATCATTTCACCATGCTGTCCCTTGCACACCCCTGCATCTCCTCCCCACTCCACAAACCACCTCACACGCTGTGCCTATCTCTTCCGTGAAAACCTTACATACATCTTCCACTCCTTCCATCTGCTCTAACTCATACCTTCCCAATCTTTCTTTCACTATGCTCTTATACTCTGACATTTTCTCACTATCTTGTAACTTCTCCACTCATCTCACAGGAGCAATTTCCTCCTGTCTTCCCCTTGGTCTCTTCACCCACTTTCTTTACAGCCTTACCTTGGCCATCACTAAGTGATGGTCAGAGATTCCATTCTCCCACCCTCTCCACACTCTTGCATCCAAAACCTGTCTTGTCATTCGCTCATCCACACACACGTAATCTATCACTGCCCTTCGTTCTACAAGTTCACCATCCAACCTCATGACTCTCCATGTATACCTGTGGATCATCTTGTGCCAAAAGTAGGTGTTGGCTATTGCCAACCCCTTACCAGCACAGACATCCACCAAGGCACTACCACTCCCATCCACCTCAGCTGGCGCATCCCACTGACCAACCACTCCATCCACTCGTACATCCCCAACTTTGGCATTCATGTCTCCAATAAAAAACACTCTCTCGCTCCTCTCAAACTTGTCCATACATGCTTCTACACTTGCCCAAAACTCATCTTTCACTCTTGCCACTCGGTCCTCTGTCGGCGCATACCCACATACAATTGCCCAAGTGTGTATACCTACTTTCATCCTCACCCATACAATCCTTGCACCCACTGCTCCATACTCTCTTATATTCTCCTTCCACTTCTTGCTTATCATCAGACATACTCCCTCTCTTGCCCTCTCATTCTCATTAACTCCCACACATATTCCTAAACCGTATTTCCATTCTCTCACCCTTTCACCTTTCCATTTAGTTTCAGTCAATCCACATACAACTACTCTTGCATCCTCAAGCACCTGAACAATCTCTCTCTCTTCACTTCATCATTCATTCCTCTCACATTCCATGTCCCCACCCTCAGAATGTCCTTTGTCCGTTCCTTAGTCGTCAACATATGGTCCGTCCTGGTCCGAGGCGCTTTATTTCCTTGTTTAGTTAGTTCTTTTTACACGGTGGGGCACTAACCCACCACATTATATTGTCAATATGATTTTCTTGCCTAGTATGGAAAACTCCTGCATAAGATCCAGGAGCTTTTGATCCCAACGGCTTTCATGACTTCTTACATTTAGAGTATTCCAACTTATATCTGTACTGAAATCTCCAGTTAATATAATTCTTTCAGATTTCTCTTCCATTCTATGTAGTAATGTTCTTAAACTCTGAACTGTACTTTCTGCCAGGTCTTCATATCTGACTCTTTCCCAAGTCTTTGTTTTGGGTGGTAAGTAAAAATTTGCCACAATTAGTTTCCCTTCAAATGTGTTAATCTCCAATGCAATCAGTTCTACTTGTGAGGGTATATACTTTTATTTCTTTGACTTGTAGATTTTTCTTTAAGATTATAATTCCTCATCTCTTTCTTAAATTTCTGTCTCTTCTCCATATGTTGTATTCCTCTATCGTCTGATATCTTTGGGGTTAATTTTGATTCAGTTAGGCAAATAATATGTGGTTCCCTTTCTTTAGTATAGTCTTCCATCCATCTATCCATCATCTAATCCTATGTCACCCCACAGAGAAGCGTAGGAACCTGGTGCACATTTAAGATGAGAGTGACCAACTTTACTCATCCCTGAGTGGCAGTATGTGAGCAATAAACCCCAACCACCCCTTGGATATGAACCTGCCCTGGCTCAATCCAATTGGAGCACCTTAATTACCCACAAAACCACCAAGTGCCATAAATTGGTTATATGGTTACCACCCAGCATAGTAAATGGTTTCCTAGTGTACAGGAAACATTTGGCTTGTTATTCAGTATACAGTCACCCATAGGCAGAAGGAAGAGGAAACAATGAAGGAAAGAAAGACAGAAGAGGAAGTGTAAAGTCATATATATTCTTCTATCTCTAATAATTTAAGACACAATTCCATCTACAGTTGAGAACATCAACTTGTTTACATACCTGCCATAACTTGAGTCTACTACCTTCCTTCTTTTTATTCCCTGTTGGTTATGTACCACTTTCGTACCTGCAATGCAATTACTTTGTAAAGAAAACTTTCTCTTCTCTTCCTCTGATCTTTCCTCGTTCTTTGTTTTTGTCTCCTTCCTCTTCTCCTCTAGTATTCCCAATTCCTCCTGAGTTAGGCATCTTTTTATCCATACCTTTTTAAATTCCTCTTTTTCCACGAGTGTGCATTTTTCAGTATTTCCTCCACAGTGTTCACACTCTGGAAGGTTACTTTCAGGGGCTTTGACTTACTTCTCTCCTATTTCCCTTTTGTGTTCCTCTATGGCTTTATCACAGATTTCCTCTGATACTTCCTTCAGTATGCTCATTATATTTGCCATCTTCTTTATGTCTCTCAAAATTTTGTTTTTTATTTCTTCTTCATCTATACCAGTGATTACTATAGATTATTTTATATCTGCTGAATCTTTGACCAACTTTGGGTTGTTTTTATTATTTCTTTCACTTCTTTTCTAATGCTTTTTTCTTCAACTCTTGTTTCTAAGTCTTTCCATAATTTCACTATTTCAGCATACGTAGTTTCTACATCATCTTTGTAACTCTGCATCAATTCATTCAACTGGGTTACTTTCTCATCAGTATCACTGCTTTGGTCTATCAGACTGCTTGCTTGCCTAATTGCCTCTGTTATCATTTCTGAACTCCTCCATAATACTCTCATGGTTGACTTCTGCACTTGGCATTTCACTAATCTTCTATCTAAGTGAACCCACCTCAACTGACAGTTCATCTATTGTGTTTTTTTTGTTTAATTCCTTTACTAATTTTTCACCTTCTTCCTTCTGCATGCACAACTGCTTCTTAATTTCATCAATTTCACTCTGAAACGTCTTCTCCAGTTTATTCACCCTCTCTACTAGTTTGTTATATGTTTCCATTTCAACCAGTTCCTGGTAGAAATCATCATCCTGTTTTCTACCTTTTTCCCTTTTCTTAACTCCTTCCACATTCACTTTGTGAAAGTTGGTGCTCATCTTGTGGTATTATTGAAAGATTCTACTTACTTACAAGTAAGCATCTCCTTGCTATCTGCCTGGTCATAGATGACACAGCTGATGATGCACTGATCAATGCATTCCTGAACTAATTGGCTGTATTCTGTTATTTGGACAATGCTTTTGCTTATATTTGCTCTATTATATTTGAACACCATTTAGTTTAACCAAGTACAGAGCTTGACTCATATAAAGATACTACAAGTGTTCCTTCCCTAACGCAGGCATTTGCTTCCGCACCTACCTCGGGTTGGGCAAATATCGCATTAGAGAGAGACTTGAAAACCCTTGTTTCCTTCTGCGCCCCTGCTTAAAGTCCACGTTTTCCCCTCCTTGTGATGCAAAATTTTCTTATACCCCCAATTTAAACCTCCTAAAAGCATTAACATGGTTATAAAAAAATACATTAGGTCAATACAGGACTTTTTTATTTATTGTACTATACCTTATGTGAGGAGAAAAGCAGACACATATCACCGGAGATGAGGCAGCGGGAGAGAACACACACTAAAATCCATCAAAGTCTATTTCACTAGCAACATCCAAACATCACTTTCTAGGTCCTCCATAGCTTCTTCATCCTGCTGTCGCTGGATATCCTCTTGCCGTAGACCAGCGGCAGCTTGGCTGGCGAAGTAACGAGTGATCAGTGACTGTTTATGGCAGTTTACTCGATTGGTGTGCATATGATTGTACACGCTGACTGCATCAACAATCAGCTTAATCACGCCGTTACCTCTTGCAAGGGAAGGGTCGCTGTCAAAGATGAACTCCTTGAGAGAGACAGCCTGACTCAGGATTTGACTTAAAACTGCACTGCTGGGATCACTTGCTGGTCTGGCCTCCCTCTCTTCCTCTAGCTGTTCCATTTCCTCTTCGTCCCTGTCTTGTTGCTAAATTTCCAGCATAATCCGCTCATCTGAAGTGTCACTGGTGTCCCTGGCAATCTCCATCACCTCCTCCTCTGTCACCTCACCACAAACGAGCACACCGCATCACAGCCCATCCAGTTCAAATAACACGTTACACTAACAGTGCATGTGTTAGAATGTTTATGTCCTTCTGCAAAATCGTGCTGCGTTAGAGCTATATCGTGCTACAGCAAAACGCATTCGGGGAGGAACACCTATATTTACGTGTGGCCAGTTGTGGCCAAGGGTGGCTAGCGCGGAGCGAGGTGATATGCGTGTTGTCTCTTTGGTACCACTTTTTTTTTTTTTTTTTTTTTTAGTGCAAGGAAGAAGGAACCAAAGGCCATGGGCCCGCAAAGTGTTCCTTCCAAGAATAAACAAAAATAATACACGATCCATTCATTTCGAGATGCCTGGACACACTGCATTTGAGAGACTGGAGATCACAGGAAGTTGGAAATACAGACAGAGGAAGACAGTTCCAGAGTTGACCAGTTGCATAAATGAAGGACTGGGAGTAACGGTTAACTCTTGCATTAGAGAGTTGGACAGAAAAGGGAGGAGAGTTTGTTGCTAGACAGGTATTACATGCCCCATCGTAGAGGTGAAGGGATGCAAGCAGACAGTTCTGAGGAACAGTGCCCATTGAAGTAGCGACAGAAAAGAGATAAAGATGCAACAGTGCGGCGAAGTGACAGAGGTTGAAGGGAGCTAGTAAGAGGAGGAGAGTTAATGAGACGAAAAGCCTTTGACTCCACCCTATTGAGAAGGGCTCTATGTGGGGAGCCTCCCCACACATGAGAGTCGTACTCCAAACAGGGGCAAATAAAACCCATGTATAAAGTCAACAACTGTGCAGGGGTAAAGAAGGTTCAGAGTCAGCTTAGCACACCCAATCTCTTGGAAGCAGACTTCACTAGAGATGTAATATGTTCTTTCCAAGATAAATCCTGAGTGAATGAAACCCCAAGCATGTTCAAGGATGATGCAGAAACGACCTAGACATTATTAAACATCAGTGGGTACTCCTGTGGAAGGTTTTGTCAGGTTGATAAGTGTAAGAACCGAGTCTTTGATGCATTAAAAACAACAAGATTATTTTTACCCCAGTCAGAGATACGAGCCAAGTCAAATATTAGGTGTGCCGTAGCTCCATCCCTTGTTTGTTGAAGTAACTGCTGAGATGGACGCTGCAGGAACCAAATGGAAAGGTTAAGGGTGGAATCATCAGCATGCGAGTGGATAGGGTTAGATGTACAGCTCAGAAGGTCATTGATGAATAAAAGGAAGAGTGTTGGTGATAGGACAGAGCCCTGAGGAACACCACTGTTGACAGATCTAGGAGAAGAGCAGTGGCCATCTACAACAGCGGCTATAGAACGACCAGAAAGGAAGCTAGAGATGAAGGCACAGATAGAAAGATAGAAACCGAAAGAGGGCAGTTTAAAAATTAAAGATTTATGCCAGACTTGATCGAAAGCCTTTGAGATGTCAAGTGCAATGGTAAAGATTTCGCCAAAGTCCCGAAAGGAGGATGACCAGGAGTCTGAAAGGTAGGTGAGATCGCCAGTGGAGCGTCCCTGACGGAACCCATACTGATGATCAGAAAGAAGGTTGTAATTCGAAAGATGTTTTAAAAATTTTCTGTTAAGAATAGACTTGAACACTATTGAAACACAGGATGTTAAAGCAATTGGATGATAGTTAGAGGGTTGGCAATGGTCACCCTTCTTTAAGACAGGCTAAATGAGAGCAAACTTCCAGCAAGAAGGAAAGGTATAAGTTGACAGACAAAGGAGAAAGAGTTTACCTAGGCACAGAAGCACAGGTCTTGAGGACAACAGGAGGGACCTCATCAGACCCATATGCCTTGTTAGAAATGAGGCCAGTGATGGCAGAAAATACATCAGCTGAAGAGATTTTAATGTCAGCCATAAGGAAGTCAGAGGGGGGAAGTGATGGAGGAACAGCACCGGAATCGTCTAAGGTGGAATTGGAGAAAGTCTGAGCGAAGAGATCTGCTTTATCAGTAGAAGAAATAGCTACGGAGCCATCAAAGCAGAAAAGAGGAGGGAAGGACAATGAGGTAAAGTTGTTAAAAAGGTTTTTGGCACGGTGCCAGAAGGAGCGTGAAGAATTCGAGTTGGAGAGTTGAGGACATTTAGTGTGGATGAAATTACTTTTTAGTGGTAGGTGGTGGCGACCATCATCCACTCACTTGATGTAATCCTGCCTACTTCTTCCTTAGCCTGTATCATTCTCTTTCTGAGCCTGCCCTCCTCTCTTCCTATTTCTCCCAGCTTTCCTGTCACTTCTTATTGCTTTTCTTTCATTTACAGGTGGCTTTACATTGAGTGACAAGCCAAATGGTTTCCTGTAAACCTAGAAACCATTTACAACGCTGGGTGGTAACCATATAACCAAACCATATCTGCTCCCTACGTGTCAACAAGTGGGTTGGTGGAGGGTTAGTGCCCCTCCCCGTAAAACAAATAACTCAAAGTCAAATGGCCACCCCTTACAGGATTATGGCATCTGGCAATAGATAGATAGAAATTACTTTTAGCAGAGCGAAGAACAGACTTAGCACGATTCTGGGCAGAAACATAAGAAAGAAGTGATTCAGGGGTGGGTTGGCTCTGGTACCTTTTGTAGGCCCTCTCCTTGCTGTGGACAGCATTAGAACATGCATGATTAAACCAAGGCTTTCTTGCATTAGACAAAGGAAATGAGAAAGGAATGTATGCTTCCATGTCCAAGAGAATAACCTCTGTAATGCGAAAGGCACACACAGATGGCTCCTGGCCATGGAAGCAAAAATCATTCTGGAGAAAATCAAAGAAGTACTGCCTGAGGGCCTCCCAATCCACAGCTCCAAAGTGCCATAGACGACGTTTCTTTGGAGGGTCCCCAGGCTGCACCGGAGCGATAGGACAGGTTAAGATAATAAGGTTATGATCGGAGGAGCCCAATGGAGAGAAAAGATTAATAGTGTAGGCAGAAGGATTAGTTGTTTGGAAGAGGTCAATTATGTTAGAGCTCTCTCCAAGGCAGTCATGAATACAGGTAGGGTACTGTACAAGCTGCTCTAGGTCATTAAGGATAGAAAAGATGTAGGTTTGTTCACCAGGAGGATCAATGAAAGGAGAGGAGAGCCAAATGTGGTGGTGAACATTGAAATCTCCAAGAATGGAGATTTCAAAGAAAGAAGAAATGGATAGAATGTGTTCCATCACAGAAGTAAGATAGACGAAGAATTTTTGATAGTCAGTAGAATTAGGCGATAAGTAAACAGTGCAGATATATTTAGTCAGAGAAATACAAGAGAGCCGAAGCCAGAGAGTAGAGAATTCAGAAGAATCAAGTTCAGGAACACGAGAGCAAGATAGGTCATTGCATACATATACAGTAGGCACGGAAAGTATTGACGTTTTTTTGCCGATGTCATTCTTCTTCGCGTTAAGTGAAGTAGGGTCAATACTACCCTTCCCTGTGATGCGAAATGAGCTGACGCTTTTTCAACGGGAGCTGGCAACCATGCTTGATAGGTTTGGCACCACAGGAGCAGGCTCAGTAATATTTGGGCAGCCACAGGAGGAGGATTGTCTCTGTGTGTGATGCACCACGAGGGCATGTTTTGACTCAAATAACACAGTCATTTGGTTACCTACCACATTCTCATCATGCCTAAAGAAACCACAAGCAAGGACAAAGGTGTGGAAGTGATTACTTTATACAAAGCTGGCCACAAACTCCCATTTATTGCAAATCAGATGGTGTTAGACTGAGGAAAGTGCAGAGACTGGTGAAGCGGTTCAAGGACAGTGGGGAGGCCATTCCTCCCACTCCATTTCCCAAGCCTGGGAGACCTCGTAAGACAACCTTCAGGACCCGTCAGCTGATCTCAAGGCAAGTTAGCAAGGATCCAAGGCTAACAGCATGGGATTTAAAAGAAAAGAACCCACAGTTGCTGGCAGATGTGTCTGTCAGAAGTGTGCAGCAACTGTTGCAAGACGATCTGGGCTACAGGAGTTTTTGTGCTCGTAAAAAACCACTGCTAACTGAACTTCAGAAGAAAAAGAGAGTAAATTTTTGTAAGAAATATCTTGCCTGGAGTGAGGAGCAATGGAAAACTGTGCTTTGGAGTGATGAGTCAACATTTAGTGTCACTGGTACCCCTTCATCACGAGTGTACCGCAAACCAGGCAGTGACCCCCTGGATCCTAAGTACACTTCCAAGTTTGTTAAATACCCAGCCTCACTCATGGCTTGGGGCTGCTTTACATATTATGGTGTTGGTAGGTTGGTAATTCTACCTGCAAATGAAAAAGTGAACCAGAACAATTATTTGGAGCTATTATGTGATGTTTTAAGTGACTCTTTTGATAAAACCAAGGCAAGAGTATTTATGCAAGATTCTGCCCCTGCACATGTTGCAAAAGTCAGTGAAACAGTGGCTAACAGACTGTGAGGTTCCCTTTATTCGAGATTGGCCCGGAAACAGCCCAGATATCAATCCCATTGAGAATTTATGGGCGCACATGAAGCGGCAGTTGCGTAGTATGGACACATCATCTTTGCTTAAACTTGAGGCTGAAGCTATGGAGCAGTTTTAGTCAGTCTGTTATGCAAAACTACGCCATCAGTCTCCCCAGACGCTTTAAGATGATAATAAAGGTGAAGGGGAATGCCAGTAAATACTAAATTCAATGGTGAGTGTTAATTTATTTGTTTCTCCTTGCTAACCACAAGAATTTTTTCTTTTTTTAAGATGGCGTCAACACTTTCCGCGCCTACTGTACACAACAGCCGCCTTTGGCTTTGAAGTGAGTATAGAGAAAGTAGGAGGATACAGAAAAGGGTTTGCTGTCAGTTGCCTCAGAGAGCTGAGTCTCAGTTAAGAAGAGAAGGTGAGGTTTAGAGGAGGAGAGGTGGTGTTCCACAGAAAGAAAGTTAGAAGGAAGGCCATGAATGTTGCAGAAATGAAGAAGAAGTGAGTCAGACAGTGGTTCCAGGCATATCACTGGGAGAGGGGCGGATGGTGGGGGCAATTATGGTCCCCCCCCCGGGGACTCCTAAGGCACTGTTATTAGATGCCATTCTTAATTTTGAAAAGGTGGTGTAGTGTGTACTGTGCATGTAGTTTGGTGTTGATAGTTAAGAGAAACTTGTGCTGGAGAGCCTGCTGGCCTACTCTCCGTGTAAGTGAAGCACTGAAAACGTTCAGCAAAGGCAGATAGTTGGAAACTAGTCCCGAAGGCTGATGAAACAGGAGCTCCAGCTCTCCCTGTCATCAGCTTTCCATCCACCCCGGGAGTACTGCCCTGCTCGACTGTTGGTACAGTCTACTCTGTGTGTGTGTGTGTGTGTGTGTGTCATATTAATCACTAAGCAAATGATTTTGCAGCTGTAATTCACTGTACATACTGCACCTGCTTATCAGATCTAATCACACGACAATAACATTTGGAAATGAAGTATTGTGCAAAGATGGTTAACACAATGTAGGAAAGATGTGATGCAGACATGGGACTGCTGTACTTTACTATAATTGTTATTCATTAACTTATATACAATGATGGACAAAAAAAAATCAACAATGCACAGTGAACTACCTGTGACAGAAACTTACGGAAAGTCTCGCTCAACTAAATATTTGTTTGTTAAGATACTGATGAAAGAGTTGTAAACTTAATAAATCTACTTAATTGCTGCTGTGTCTCTGATACTCATTTGTCTATGCACTGTTTACAACAAAGTAAGAATTTAAACTGTCCATATAAATTAAGTGAAATCTTTCCTAAAAAGTACAAAGATCTATGAATAAAAGTTAAGAAAAAAATGATGAAGGTATAGAGGAATAAGAATGGAAACAAGGTACTAGAAAAGTATTACTGTATTACATAGGAGAGTACCAATCATTCTAGAGTATTTCATAAATTCAAGCCATAATTATCTTATATTTTACTAAGCAAAAATCTGGAACTATTATTACTGGAGGCAGTTCCATAAAACTACTTTGCAGCATATGGATGGGTGCCACTACTTATAACATGCATTATCTAAAATGTGGTAACAGCTAAGTAATTACATGTGGACTTGTATATCCATATACATGCACATGAGTGTAAACTGGTAAATGAATGAGAATACAAATATGGCACTGGTAGTATGAGAACAGGATATTTCAGACTGAGGACAAAAAATTAAGCATGAATGCTCTTAAGTGTGAATGCTCTTTGGTGAGTATGCATACATTACACAAAGTACTTGTGTACATTTACATGCGTATATATTAAATGTAAGCTGTGTGTGTGTGTGTGTGTGTGTGTGTGTGTGTGTGTGTGTGTGTGTGTGTGTAAGAATAGGCTATGAATGTTGGTGAAACACTGGCCCTGAAGCAGCAAGCACCACCATCCCCAACTAGGCCCTGGTACGGGTTTAGTGGGGACCTACAGGGGATATGTGACTCAGCCAGAAGTGAGCTATGGATCCCAAAGACAAAACTACTCCTAAGGAGTACCTTTTCAATAGGTCTGAATTCTTTCAAACGGGGCTAACACTCATTTACAATGGCTTCTGTGTTCATTTACTAAGTGTCCGGAGCTCATTTATATAATCACAACAGCTAAATGAAAAGTGAAGAGTAAAAGGAAACTGAGTTAATTATTTAAAAAAATATATATAAATTTAAAAAAATAAAATAATCATGTACTGGCCATTAGGCTATATGAAATGAACTCCATAAACTGAAGAGCTCAAATTTAATTAGCAAAGGGAAAACTCAACAGTATAAGTACTTTCCTTAGACTTGCTGATGTGAACTACTAAAACACCTTGTCCTGACTCACTATTAATTAGTCAAAGCTATTTATAAAGAAAAGTCAATGCTAAAGCCTCCACAAATCCATCAATCTGAAACCAAAGAAAACTTATCATCTGTAAACTTCATGAACCAAGCATACCATCACAATTAAACTACTGAAATTCCATTACCATAAGCATCTGATTAATTTACCAATGTTTTTTCACTGAACTATGCACACAGAAGTTTTACTGTGCCTGCAGTCATTGAAAACAATTCCCAGCTGCCATTGCACAACACATAAACAGCTAGCACAGACACCGAAGTTGTATGCTGTTGAAATCCATGAGCATCTGGATACAGTACTATTACCCAAAGCTGCAAGGTAAAGAACACAGCCCACGATAATAAAAAATCAATTCACCTATGCAACTGCTGCCCCCAGTCCCATTTTTTTTTTTTTTTAACTAATGGTTCACTTCACTGGTCAATTTTGCTATGTCTCCTATTTTATGCTTTCCTGCCCTTGTTCCTATATCCTACCCACTCCATTGTACATATAATATAAAAAGCCTTCTCATATGCTTCCCTCATAGTTTCCCTCACTACAAACAGTTAATGCATATATTTATCACTCCAGAAACCAACCCATTATAAATACTCAACTGGTATTCTCATATGTCATACCTTTCCAATATCTGTTTTTCTGAACGCTTCACTGACAGACTTTCCCGATACTCAACAAAATTTTTGCACCACCTTCAGTCATCATTCTTCATATACGCTTCACTGACAGACTTTCCCGATACTCATCAAAATTTTTGCACCACCTTCAGTCATCATTCTTCATATACAATCATTGATCCTTTCCATCACTCCACTAAACATGGCTATCTGGCATTCAACCTATATACAGCTCACTGCAAAATCTCCAGGATAAACTATAATTTCTGCTCATACAATAACTCATTTACAAGCACTGCCTTTCAATTTTCAAGTCTTTCCAACTTTCTCCATTTACGCAAATCATTTGTCCTACTATGTGCACCTTCATACTCTGTCAATATTAACATCTTTGTAGCCATCACCATACCAAAGCCTACTCAACAGTTTTTTCAGATATTTTCTCCACCTGTCTCTTGTTTCATATACAGTACAGTACCGTAATTTGAGAAAATTCTATTCCTTAATCAAAACACAGCACATTCATATCTACCTTATATTTGCAGCTCTCAGAAACAGCTCCTTATTCTTAATTAGGTTTGCATAAATTTCCCTCCACATATATAAACCCATTATTCTTTTCACATGTAGTCCTGTGCTGTTACTGAAACCAATGATAATTCATTATTCAAACAGTTTCTTTGTTTCAAGCTTGTCAGATCTGTGAAGGACTGCAAGTGTTCAGAAACAGAAAGAGCCCAATGTAGAGAGTGAAAGCTCATAGCAAGAGTTTGTGCTCAACCATCAGGGACCCAAAGCTCATTTACAAAGCCAGTCTTCAATATATCAATCATGTGACAGTGAGCAATAACACCAGACCAAGACAGATATGACTGATTTAGGTGCAGCTCATTTTATTTTAGGAGTAAAAGAGGTTGGAGTACTTTAAACATTACTATGTACACATGAGGATTATATTTTTGTTCACAAAATCAGTCATATCTAATAAATATTAATATATGGTTAATCATTCTTCAAAATCATTAGGGCTAGGAAAATTTCCTTTCTTATAAGTAACTTCTCAAAAATGATTTAAAAAAAAGGTCAAACTTTTAAATCTACAGTGTAGTACTGATATCAATATATATTTTAGCAATCTGAAAGGAAATTTTCAGCAATGTGTCTTATTAGTTATGAAAAATAGAGAGGGCAAGAAGCTCCACTTATGACAGCCAGGGTGGGTGGCTGGGCACCACACACACACACACAAACACACGTATCTCATGTACAGTATTTCAAATTACTGTATACTACCAACACTCATGTTGCATTAAAGGATCTGACATACTTTAAGATCACAATAAAACCATAAGGGGAACAATTTTGAGTGTTTAAATTTCTTTTTTATTGATCTCACATTTCCCAACAATTCAGCTGCAAAACTCAGTGATAATATATATTTCTTAATCTCTTTCAGCTATGTGTTGCAAGCTGCTTGTTTGTACTTTATCAAATTCCATGGCAATTATATGTAATGACAACTGCAAGAGTATTAAGCTGACTGTACTTTCAGACAAATATGGTTAAAGAACTATAACACAAAGGTGTAGAAAATGACAAAGGACTGGGATCTTAATAAATCACACTTTAACCATTTTTAGGCGCAGAAATGTAACAATCAAAATTATGGGCAAAATCATGGTCAATAGACTGAACAACACACAAAAGACCTTTATTGAAATGGCAGCACTGAAAGAAAAATAAATCCTTAAGTACCACAGTCTTAGCCCACAGCTGAATATCAATAACAGTGATGTCATCATCAAATAAAGTGAAGTGGGTATCATCAATATTGTATCATGATCAGTGGGGGGAGGGGACAATATCTAGACATCAGAGCACTTTCTAGTGTCAAGCAAAGCAATAATTCATATAATCTATACGGTATTAAGGCAATGACATGTAAGACCCAGTGTTGGTATGTGTGGTGCTGGGAGCAGAGCACAGAGGGTGAGAGACAGAGAGTTGAGACACTTACCTTACTGGCTCGGGTGTTTTCCTGTGCATGGGAGGAGTGTGAGAGACCGAGGTAGTGGTAGTTGCCCCCCCGTGACTACTGGCAGTGGGTGGCCATGGTTCCCGCTGGCCCCCACAGTGAGCAGGAGCAGGCCAGCTGCAGGCCATTTCCCGCATGGAACCAGAGGGACCCGACCCCATCCCCGGGCCCGACCCCGCCCCACCACAGGTAGATTGTGTTGTACTGGTGCTCCCTGAGCTGCACGACTGAGTGCTACTGCTACAACTATGACTACTCCGGCTGTCCCGACCACTCCCACACCCACCACCTGGGTAACTACTCTGGCTACACCGAGGAGGTAATGCCTGACTGTAAGGGTTGCAATACTGACCCATCACATGTGAGTATGGGCGGGGGGAGTAATTAAATGGGGAGAATGACTGTGTGGTAGGCGGGACAGCATACTGGTGGGGGGCTGAGAATGGAGGCTGGGGAAAGGGCCCCATGTGATTAACTCCGGGGTATGAGTGGGGGGGCAGGGCAGAGGGGGGCACAGTTCTTGGGAGAGGGGAGGCGGAGAAGGCCCGGGAGGGGGCTGGGGAGAGGGGGGGCCCAGAGCGAGATGGCGAAGCGGACACGGCACGGGTGAGGCTGGGGGAGGCAGGAAGCTGAGGTCGACTAACCACATCACTGCCATCACCGTTGCCGTCGTGCTGCCTCCCTGGACTCCCTGCATCACCACCACCATTCTGATGGTGTCTTTGATTTGGTTTTTGTTCCTCAAGACTCTCTGGCTTCTTGTGAGACTGGAGCTGCTTGTGGGATGGAGACTGATGGTGGTCGTGGGTGTGGTTGTGGTGGTGCTGGAGCCGTTGTAACGTCGGTGATGGCTGCTGGTGGTGGTTGAGGCGATCATGAGAATGAGCCTCTGGGGTGCGGCTTCTCCTCCTGGGTGCGACTGGGGGAGGCGGGAGGCCAGACTCACCACCACCACCACCACCACCACCACCCCCGCCCCCCCCGCCGCCCCCACCACTGGGGCCACTGGGGGGGCGGCTGGTGGAGCGAGAGGCTCTCGACAGCAGTGGGGAGGAAAATATACTTACTCTCTGAGGTGAGTTGCGAACTCGCTGCTCCGTCACTCGGCATACTTCTGCAACAAATCATTTACTACTGATATACTGTATTTCTCACACACACAATTATTTCTTCACACCTTTATAAGATGCAACAGTATATATAATTTTGTATGCAAACATTAGCCTATTTACAAATCCCTATCATTATAATAATGTAAACACATAAAGAACAATCTAAATTCTCTTTCTATCACTGCTTTAGAACAATGAAAAAACTTTAGACCATAAACTGGCTAAGTATGGTACACATTTGAAATACCCAATAATAATCTGAAGCCAGTATGCTGAGGGGAAGATTAGATTTGCTATGGAAAAAGGCAAAGTGAATGTAGTTTTTAAGAATACAGTGATGCCTTGGTTAAAGCAGTTTTCATTATCACTGCAAGGTGAAAATCTGCACTCCTGCAGATATAATGCATGTTTTGAGCTAAAAACCATTATCATGCACCAGAGCTGGGCTGAACCTGAGACTCACAAACACTGGCCCAGCACATCAACCCATGACATCAGCACATGAGTGACCTGTTATCAATTATCAGAACCTCATAGCCGTGAATATTTGTTTTTAACTGACAGAAGGCAAGTTTCATGAAACACTGCCCACACCCTGAAGTCATAAATGGCAATATTTTGTGTCAAATGCATGCTAATACTATGTTTCAATTATATACACAGTAATACTAATCTCTGTTTCATAAACTCATAACATATTTATAAAAAACACTCAAGTAATTTCAAAAGCACAGAAACAGTAAACAGCACAGCTGATTATTTTACCAGTTTTTGTTTACAACCAAGCCTGCCACTCGAGGTCACAGGCTTCCTCATGTTAGTTTCGTTTCGTTTCATTTCTCGTTTTGTTTTTGAAGGCTCCAACACGCTTGCATGCATCGGCCTTGGTCACCTAATGGTGGCTCTACATGCTGCTCGATCCCTGGCAGCCTCCCTGTTCAGTCCCTTAACCCTCAAGTCACACTTAATGACCTTGTCCCATGTCTTTCTCAGTCTACCCCTCACAACCCCTCCCCCAATATTAACACCTCTCACCCTCTGTACCCCATCCTCTCCACATGTCCAAACCACCTCAGCCTACCTCCCCTCATCACAACACCAATACACTCCAGTCCCATCCTACCTCTCAACTCTTCCATCGTAAACTCAGCCCCCCCAGGCCTTGCACGCAGGGACGCACTGCACATCCACCTAATCACTGTCATTTCTGTACGTTTAAACCTGCGAATATCCTCTTCCTTTACTGCCCAGGTCTCACTACCATACAGCATCACACTCCTAACACATTTTAAGGCAAAATTTGACTTATTGAGAAACAGAGACGGGACCCCACGAGCGTAGCTCATTTCCTGTATATCACAATTAGGTAAATACAATTAGGTAAATACATGCTGCATACAAAGACCCCTTAGCACGTATGGAGAGTCCTCTCAATGTCAGGAGAGGCAACAGCTTCCTGAACTTCTTCCAACCACTTCTCACCCTGGCAACTGAGCTAACTCCAGCCCCACCTCCGGCACATAACATGTCTCCCAAATAACAAAACTCCTCCACACACACAAGAGACTCACCTGCAAGTTCAACCCTCTCATGCCTAACAATCTCCACCTGCTGTCCCCGACACGCTGCACACATGAAATCAGCATCATCTCGCAGTCTACCTCTAAAACCACTACATCTCTTGTGCACCCATTTATCACAAACACTACACAAGATGGAATTACTTCCCACACCCTTGTTGCAAACTGCACATGGCCACTCTCCCTCTCCTCTGATTGTACTGCCACCAACCCTAGATATCATCACTTTTGTTTTATCTGCATTTACCCTTAAGCCCTTGTACCCCATACCATCTCTCCACTTCTTGAATCTTTCCTCTGCCTCCTTTTCATTCTCTGCCATCAACACCAAATCACCAGCATACAACATCTCCCATGGGAGTCCATCTCTGAAGTCACGTGAGAGAGCTTCAAGCACCATGATAAACAACAAGGGATTCAAAACTGACCCCTGATGCACACCAACATTCACAGAAAACTCATCACTCAAAGCTCCATTCACTCTTACCTGGGTGCGAGCACCCATGTACATGGCCATAACCACCCTAACCAGCCACTCTTCCAACCCTAGCTTTCTCATTGCCCACTTCACCACCTCTCTAGGGACTCTGTCAAAGGCCTTTTCCAAATCAACAAAAACAAAATACAATTCCCTTTTCTTTCCAATATATTTTTCCTGAAGCACTCGAACAATGGATATGGCATTAGTGGTCCCCCTGCCTGGCATAAACCCAAACTGCATCTCATTGATATTCACTCTTTCTCTAATCATACCTTCTAGAACTCTCTCCTTTACTTTCATTATCTGATCTAAAAGCTTTATACCTCTGTAATTTCCCCTTTCCTGGGCATCACCCTTCCCTTTGTACACATTTACAA